>JAVYIG010004818.1:0-151259 GCA_035222895.1 Strongylocentrotus droebachiensis
TGGTCATTTACTATGCCATTCATTAGATATCTACGTTACAACATTTATAAAGAAAGTATAGAAGAAAATAAAAGAACAAAAAAAGAAATATCTTTACGAAATTTTAGATGCTCTGCCATGCTTCGAGGCAGCTAGCTTACCTAGTATGAGGGACTTTTAGATTTGCACGACGTGAACGTGGACCGCTACGTGTGACATCCTTGTAAGGGAATGTGACGTCCTTTTAAGGCACTGACAGTGCCCGGCGGTGCCTTAACAGAACGTCACATTGCCTTAAAACGATGTCACACGTAGCGGTCCACGTTCACGTCGCGCAAACCTAAAAGTCCCTAATAGCGAGTTTTCGCTCAGCGACGGACAGACCTTCTACGAGGGGGAACACTTACATGACTGGTTCTAAACAACAGAGGCTGCACATGAGGTTCACCGCAAAATCATTCAAGCGACGGGCTGGAGTAGGGATAGTTCATTGTTTGGGGTTTTGTTTAGCGCAAAATTTGTTTGGAACCAGCCACCTTCACAACTTGGCCAGTATGACGTCACACTTTGGTAATTCTATTCAGCCCAAATGTCCTCACACTGTGGTGCTCCTGGCTCTCGAAAATGATTACATTGTTCTTGCCAAAGGACGTTAGTGCCGAGCTGGGGTTAGAACCCTCAACCCTTGGATTGATAGCCAAGTGAAATGAACCATTATTTCACGACATCTCCACTAAACATGCCACGTTGCTCCTACCAGAACTCACTTTACTTAAGCTACAATGTAATTGAATCCTCACTTTACTTAACCCTATTTATATAGCCCGCGCTATTTTAAAAGTACATAACCGGGGGGGGGGGCTGCTATAACCCCCCCCCCCCTAGCTAGATAGAGTTAAGCTACAAAGTAATTGAATCCTCACCTCTTCGAAAACATAAAGATTTGCTTCAGGCAAGAAGGACTCTTTCAAGACCTGTGTCCGCTCTAGGTAGCAAGTAACAGGAATTTTAAGATAGTGTTCTCTGGCGATAAGCTCATTAGTTCCGTTTTCAGGGCGGGGCTTGTAATACGTCACCATGTTGGTAAATATGATGTAGTCGTCGTTATGCTGCGGGTATTAATGGTGGGATGAGGGCACATTAAATGAAATGTTAATGGAGAAACTTTTATGGGGACCAAAACGTAACAGTCTACCGTTTGAGCTGTTCTACCGATGATGATGATGATAATGATAATAATATCATCATTGTTGACAAAAGATATGATAATAATAATGAATAAATAGTTGCTTCGTAACGGGTAACCATATGACTGGAGAGTAGCTAATGCAGATTAAATGTGTTTTCTCACCCGTACCTTGTGGTCCACAATCCACCGACTATATCCAGTATACTACAATACTTATACAAGGCCGAAGGTGATGTAAAACCTCAGCAATAATATAATCCTCTGATTTTCTAGCGTCTGCCAAAAAGTTGAAAATCAAAATAATAGAAATAGATTACGAATAAAGACAAAGAACATAACTTTCTGTTCGTTTTTGGCCTTTATTGCCACTTATACATCGGTGGTCTATTTCAGGGTTTACGCTTTAACCTTCGTTGAGCCTTTGGGCCGAGAATACCGTGTTTTTAAAAGAGAGGAAAGAAACTGATTCGGCCTGACAGACGGCTTCAATATTAAAACAAAACATTGAACCTTGGGTCTTGGACCCATAATAGATGGATCAAAAAAGATACTTTGTCCCAAATCAATGATCATAACCACACTTTATAATTCATTTAGCCAAAATAAAGTCATTATGATACAGATGTGGGTCCCCAGATACGTCTATTACCTCTATTACAGATGGAAATTATCTTCTACGAGCACTTGTAAATATAGATAATTAACACGGTTACTGAAAGAATGGAACAACAATTCATGAGAGGAATTACTGGAATCCTTATCAAGTAGCATTTTTGTGATGTATTGATGGTAAACAAAGACTTTTTGACCATACCTCTTGCGTAGTACCACACCTATCGTACATGGTGGTGATCGCAACATGCTGACTGTCGTGGTCGTATGCAACACAAGACTCGTCTTCGAAATGGACATCGCGGGCGTCGTCGCCGATCTCGAGAAGGGTTCTTTCCATAATGAGCGTCATCGACACGCTGTCACAAGTCAGGTCTGCCTCTGTGAGAAGATATCAAATGGATGCATGATCAAACTATGAACTAAGTGTTCTTGCAATTTATGGACCTAACATGGTGAGAGTGCATTTTCAAGGGGCTAATTATATCTAGATTTCTTCTTCAAATCTGCATCAGTCATGTTTTATATATTGTGTTTTACTTCATTTTTTCTCCAACAAAATCATCTCTCTGGAGTGCAAATACCAAATATATTGAACGTTCATCCCAACGTAAAGATAATTACGTTCAGTTCATTAGAACCCCCCCCCCCCCCGCAAAAAAAATAAATCGTATTTTTCATGTGAGAATGTAATCGTACACAATTTGAATCCAAGAAACATCGCGTTTATTTGTTTAATAAATGGTGTGATTTCCTTTATAGATTTTATTAAATGCGCTAATGGAACCTGTGAAGGCAAAGGGGTCCATATTATCACGGTCATTCAACCAATTGTTTGTGCTGCTCATTTTGCAATTCATTTTCAGTGCGATGTCACTCTGTGCGTTGAATACCGACCCTCTCTCTGACACAGTCCTGCGTTACCAATTTGACGTCGCGTCTGCAACGAAATATTTGCAAGCACAAAATATGGTCGGAACGCATGGCAGAGGGTCTGAGCAAGGAGCCTATACAAAGACTGTATTCAATAGGTCCTGTACTGCAGTTCTTTGACATAACCAGAGACTGAGTTAGGCTTTGCTCAAGACTTTATGACATTGTGTTGAAGTGTCGAATGAAAGCATGTGCCTCCGGCGCACGCGAGGCTTTATTTCATTCACGCAGTTCAAACGCATTCAGGCACATGCATGCACAGACCAGGTCCAGACATTATTTCTAGCCACAGACATGACCCCATGAGGCAGGATGCGATAGTCTGGGACAAAGTTTTGGATTTGTCGGAAATTCGACTTTCGATGGAAAACTGGCGTAACAATGTACACAAAGAAATCAATGCGTACAGAAAATATCCGCCAAGTAGTGGAGGGCCGTTTTTATACTTGAGGGGATCAGTGTTCGCCGAGTACTGTGGGATGAACTTTTATTAATTGATCAACTGGTGTCTTTTGTAGAAGTGTCATAGCGCCTCGTGTGCAAGGGCTTTAGTGGGGGCAGTGACAGTATTGAATAAAAACAAGCAAACAGAGTTCGACCAAACAAACAAAAATCAGATGTATTTACGATCGGGCAAGCAGACAACACTGGCATCTTCCCCATGGTTGCAATCGTGATTTCCGAAACCGTTATGCGGGCAGTCAAAAATGTGTGCTTCATTGCCCGAGCATTGAACGTCATCCATCCAAATAGAACCACTGCCCTGGCCGAAGCGGGCCTGGCTCGGGGCACTGAGGGCATCCTGGTAGCCTAGACTTCTGCAGACCACACGTGCGTCATTTATGTCCCAAGAGTCGTCACAGACTGTCCCCCAAGATCCGTTGTGGAATACCTCTACTCTTCCTTCGTGTGTTTCAGAACCATTCACGAAACGAACTGTGGAATAAATAAAAGCTTGGAATCTATTTCAACACATATGCAGCAGAAAAAACCCGGGGTGGGGGCAAGAGAGATATGATCTATTTCAGATTTTTTAAATACGTAACTAAGTCGTTAAAAAAACACGAATCTTCATTCATTCATTTCTTGCCCAAATAAAACCAATTAAAAGCCCTAAATAATGTGACGTAGGCGATTGTAGCATGTCCCCAAAACATGAACTCGTTTTTACCACAACATGTAGTCTATGGCTTTCTTGTATAAGTTTGTTGCATGTTTTGATCGTTTGCCACGTACATTACATGTATGTTTTTCGAATTGAATAAAGATTTTAAAAAAGAAAAGAGAAAGGATAATGTTGCTTAATACATAAAACTGACGAAGAAAATTATACAGTTGAAAGAAATCAATGAAAATGAACACAATATGTAATTAATATTGCGATCGCTATAAATGCCGGCCATCATTCGTGCTCAAATCACACTGACAAACAAAATTACATCAAATCAAACATCGTTCAGTGTTTGTTTCGTAAATTGGTCGGTGGAGGCTTCTTGAAACAAATTTCACAACATAATATGTCGTAGATATTACCTATTTTAGCCCTTTTTCGACTCGTCTTCTCCACCGGATTCCGATTGCGATCTCTACCGTCTAGTCTGGTATTAAGCAAGTTCGTAATTTGCGATGGTACATTACGTCGGTGGAATCTACCCACTCTTGGTCAAACCCTAGTTGGTCCGTGATCAATCATAGTCGACAATTAAACACTTGTTTTTAATTCAGAAATTATATTAATTTTAGGATTTCAGTTGCCGTTTTCTTAGGTAAAAAATGATATTATTCCTTAACAATGTCATAAAACTTTCAGACTCAAATATTAATATTAATTTAATTAAAAAAATTCCGGATAATAAATCATTAAAATTAATGACAACAACAACAAACAACTCTAATTCTATAATTTCAGATGAGGACTTCTGATATTCAGAGAAATTCCAGAAATAGATATGCTGCACTTCAAATCGATTTGGAGCAATGTAAATTAGTATCACTTAGTTTAATTAAGTTTTTACTTCATTTCAATATTTGGTTAAGCTAGAACGAAGTATAGGCCTAACATTAATCTGAATCTCTTCTCTGTGAAAAAAGAGTCAACTGAGACCAAAGGATTTATTTTGGTCCAAAAGAAGACAGAGACGACATAACTGTATTGCTTTCATGGTACTGCGACCGTATGGGATAAGAGCGAAATCAAAATACGTCAGGAATTTTCAGGAATTCTTCCATTTAATCCCATTATTGATAAACCGAAACAATTCAATAGTGTTCAGAATTATGAAAGTTAATCATACATTTTAATTAAATTATAATTTTAGAAGAAGACTTATAATTCCCCGGCAGGGGTAGGTATCCATTAAATACACATGGATCGAGAGGGAAATATGAAGGCAAAACCCTTTGTCTTAGGATGTAACAACTGAAGAAGGATCGAACCCGGGAACTCTCGTATGAGAGTCAAGAGCCTTCATCAATATACCACAATTCCTTTCACTACAATGTTATGACTCACCTGGATTAGCTTGGTCAGTAGTAGGGTTGTAAACTTCGGTGCTTGTTGGCATTTCTTCTGCAACGTATGATGACAGGAAAAAATGAAACACGACCGAGCAAAAGGAATTTTTTAATTTAAACTTCTGATCTATACTAACTACAGTAGGCCTTTTATTCTGAACCACGTTCATGACGGGTTGAGGCTTTGGACCAGGCGCGTACGCAGGGGGGGGGGAGGTTTGGGGTTAACCCCCCCCCCCTCGAGTTTTTTGTATGTGTATGTTTAATGTATGTTATTTTGGAAAAACCCCCCCCTTTTGAGATTTTTTTTTTTAAAAAATAATAAAAAAAAAAAAAAAAAAAAAAAATTGCCAATGGCTGACCTTAAAAAGGTGACCTTACCCCCCAACTGGACAAAATGTCAAATTTTCAAATTTCGAGACAAAAAAAAAAGTGTCCTCTTACCCCCCCCCCCCCCCCCCCCCCCCCCCCCCCCCCCCCCCCGCTTATTCAGCGGCTGGCTGAGTCGTTGCAATTTTTTTGGGACTCTAAAAAAAAAATACAAAAATGTACGCTTACCCCCCCCCCCCCCGCTTATTCAGCGGCTGGCTGAGTTGTTGCGAAATTTTGGGCCCGATTTGAACCCCCCCCCCCCCTTGAAAGAATCCTGCGTACGCCACTGCTTTGGAAAATATAGCAGTCAAATGCCACTTTCGACATTTTAAAGTGTCTACGTCGATAGGCGATTCCTTGAAATGGTTCCTGACAACAAAAGTCTTTTATCCATTTATTTCATTCAAAAATATCTTGTTGTACGGATTGAAAAGGACATATAGAGATCATTCATTTACGGATTACAATTGGAGGATAAAGAAAGTTATGTCGTGCGAAACACTTGGATTTCATATCAACAAGATAAAACACATGACGCAACAATCTAGACAATCATAGTAAAAGGAAGTCATGGTACAAGTCATTTTTACATAGACTTACCAGTACTAAGTGCTTCAGTTAGGATCGGGCTAGTTGTGGAATCTTTAATACAAGTGAAATCGATGATACATACAAATGGTTACGGATAAGTAGGTAAAATGAGGAAGCGGAGGGAGAATCGAAACTAAGGCCGGTTAATTTTACTTCATTAGCTAGTCAACCATACTATTTCAACTGCAAAATCCATCCAATTCGAATATATATTTTATATGGCATCACACTCTAGTATATTTAGATTATACGTACTACTATTACTACTACATCGAGTACTAGCTACATTTATATTGGACACTTATCCACCACAGGGCATAGGCTCACTCAAGTCACCTGTAAAGTAATATTATTGTCCAGGCTTTAGCCCAGCTGCCCTACGGCGCTTAAAGCACCCAATGAATAGATTCCTACCAGGTACCCATTTACTACACCTTGGTGGAGAGTGTCACATATTTCGCATTCGGATTACTGAGATGCAATAATATTATACAAATATTGCATGCTCCGGCGTTCAATATAACAAAATAAATGAACCAATAAATTTAGAATTTTCCGAGTAATGTTATACTTCACCGAGGCCGCAGGATGAGGTTGAAATAATAATGGCACGATTTGAATATATGTTATATCTAACAACGAAATGTATGCAATATTGGATATATACAATTGAGGGTATTTGCAGTCTCATGCCTTGCGCCTAGTAGGAGTCGGTTCCAATCGATTATGTTCAAGTTGCCTTCGCATCATTATGCTCGCGGCGACAACGCACACACTCGAAACACGCATGAGACAGGGTTGCACTGTATTATTCAGGCTGTTCACCTTTGACCGTGCACAAAAGTTTGTTTTAATTTGTTTTTAAATTCTCTAACAATATAGTTGTATATTATTACATTTCATCAGTAAAAAAGCAAATTGTATACATAAGTTAGTGCTGGGTCACAACAGCTTAGTGTTGCTAGTATTTTCCTAGTTATCATTCAAAACTAAAGACATTTGACGGAAAGTGTTTGATGGCCTACAAAAGCTCTATAATTTTATATCATAATAAGAAATATTATTGTCTAGCTTGTATTCTTAATTCTATTTTCATGGACATTTCTTCTGTGGTATATTTCTAAATGGAACTGGAAATATGATCTCGAACATTACATTTCACCTTTACCAGAACTCAATCTCATTCACAATGTTCTCATGGAGAATTTAAAAAAAAATCAGCTTAGATAGATGTTTGTCAAAACCTTACCGACAACAAAACAACTATAATCCTATACTTTTTGAAAAAGACTTCTGATATTCAAACACATTCCAGAGAAAGATGTGCTGTACTTCAAATCGATTCAGAGCAATGCAAATTATTATCATTTAGTTTAATGAAGTTCGACTTCATTTCAATATTTGGTTGAGCTAGGACGAAGTATAACATGAAGCTGAATCTCAGTCAACTGAGACCAAAGGATTTATTTTGGTGCAAAAGAAGACAGAGAAAATATAATGTATTGCTTTCATGGTATTGCGACTGTATGGGATAAAAACGAAATCAAAATACGTTAGGAATTTCCAAGGATTCTTCTTAATTCTATTTCATTTTATCCGAAATTGATAATCCCAAACAATTTGTTATAATGTTCAGAATTCTGATAGTTCATAATACATTTTAATTTAATTATAACTTTAGAAGAAGACTTATAATTTGCAACCAAACACGAGAAATGGATGTCCTGTAATTCAAAAATTACCTTAGTATCATCCACTTCAATTAAGTTTTTACTTTCAATCTGTATTTAGTGGAGCTAGAACGAAGTATAACATGAGGCTAAACGTCTTCAACCTAAAGGGTGGCTTCATGAAAAAGTACATTAATCGTGAGAAAGGTATCTTAATGAAATGATATTAACAACAACATTCATTTTAATATTGATGATAATAGTAATAATTATAATAAGGATAATGGTAATAACTAAGATTGCAATAATGATTCGGTTTTATTTACCAAGGTTACCACAGCAATTACAACACCGCTCATCCTACTGACCATGTAAGTACACCCACAACAAAAAGTGATTCACCCTTACTCAAATTGATGAGTCACTGGTTTGTCCGTACAGCGAAACACTTGAAGGATCATGTGAGTCACTATGACTCGATACAAATGAGTCTTATTTATCTAAGACTCACAGTGAGTCTTAGATAAATAAGACTCATTTGTATCGAGTCATAGTGACTCACATGATCCTTCAAGTGTTTCGCTGTACGGACAAACCAGTGACTCATCAATTTGAGTAAGGGTGACTCACTTTTTGCTGTGGGTGCATCATGACATAGACCCCCCTACTCCCTAGGCCTATCACACACATACCATACCATGCCAGAGTCACTGTCCACATTTGCAATGGAAAATATATCCTAAAATATCACATTTTAGCGATGTAATCGGTGGTCCCGCTACCCGAATCTGAAAAATCTACTTTGTACGCACTAAATTAAGCCTTAACTTGAGATTTATTTGTCACCCATACTGTCACGAAACAATCTTGAATTAATTCGTTTTACATCAAATAACAAGGATCTAGGAGTTTCGTTGTATAAAACAATGATGCAAGATCATGCATGTTTTCATTCGACACGGCTTCGTGCGATACAGTATAATCTATATAGTTAAGTTACACACAGCCTCATCAACTCGAGTGCGGATATCGTAAAATGAACGCATGCATCATTTGTATAATAATCAGAAGATTCAGCCCACGAATCCAGTCATAAAAATCATCGTTTAAAACCATATGAATAATTATGCGTACCAATTTTTCACTAGCTGCAGTCAAAACTCTTCTGAATCCAAGATATAAGATGGCGACGTCGCGTCGTCGATCGGGAATTCAAATATGGCTCGAGAATGCGCATTTTGGATGACGTCACGAAAGCATGCGCGCGCATGCATACAGCCTCACTTTCAAGTTGACTCACTTTTTTCTTCTAAAATGCTCTTATGTCGATCTTGACTCACTTTTTACGACCATGTGAGTCAGTCGAAGCATTTTGCAAATGCGTCAGCTCATGATTGACACACTGGTGAAATATAAATGAGTCAATAGAGACTCATTGGTTGTTACTAATGAGTCAATTTACACCTGACTCACGAAAATTATGCTTAAATGTGTCAAATGACTCACTTTTTGTTGTGGGTGTAGTATTACCCGACTTACCCCAGCAGTGGTAGGTATCCATTAAATACAAATGGATCGAGAGGGAAATATGAAGGCAAAACCCTTTGTCTAATTGTCTTAGGATGTAATAACTGAAGAAGGATCGAACCCGGGAACTCTCTTATGAGAGTCAAGAGCCTTCACCAAGATACCACAATGCCCCGCCTACATTGTTATGACTCACCCGGATCAGCTTGGTCAGTAGTAGGGTTGTAAACTTCCGTTGTTGTTGGCATTTCTTCTGCAAAGTATGATGACAGGAAAAAATAAAACACGACGGAGCAAAAAGCAATGTTCTATTCAAACTTTTGATCTATACTTACTACAGTAGGCCTTTCATTCTAAACCACGTTCATGACGGGTTGAGGATTTAGACAATGCAGCGGCCAAATACTAGTTCAATCAAGAAGTTACCTCTTCTTGGTTCAATCTACAATTCGAGAAAAGATGTATTATAATATTAAAACAAAATAATTATGATAGCTTTCAAGGTGGAATTCCTATTCAAATTTAAGAGAGACTTATTATTTGGGCCTACCATCAATTAACTTCCGAATGAAATGTCTTACGCTTAATTACAAAGGGTCCTATGTCATATTTTGACCCCGGCTTTAACAGAGCTACCATGATAAGACGCTTAGTCATTCTAGACATTCTTCCTACCGTATACCCATTTACTTCACCTGGGTGGGAAGTATTTAATGTTGATTCTAGTTAGGAAACTCCCGATTGAGGATATGTAAGCATAGGTTCTTGTGTGGAACATGACAAACTTTGGGTATTTACCCAATACGAGATGTTGCTATCAATCCCCGAACTTGGCCTTCACTTACGCTCTGCTCCCTTCTCCAATGGCCCATATTAAAGGAAAAGTCATCATCGCATATTACCCTCATCCGAAGACTCTCCGACTAACTCGGGGGTATTTCTTGCTGGGACTTCCGTTTTTGTGTGCGGGACTAATACACACATGTCATAATGGTATTTCTAGCAAGCACGGAGTCAGCGCATAGAAATTGCTTATCATATCCCTTTAAACAATACATTTTGATAGATACAATGCATTTCTCGTGAGCGTAGCGCGTATCTTTGATATATCGAAGTGTTTTAATGGCGGATCTAGCATCCTTTTGCAGCGGATGGGGGGGGGGGGGGGGGGGGGGTGGATGGCACAAACTGACTGTTTTCTCTTAAAAGCGACAAATAACAAACGGGGTCAAAAACTCTTTCGGTGCTTTTTTTTCTTTTTGTGACAATAAATGTCCGACAAGCGAAAAATAAATAAATAGATTAATGCCTGAATTAAAGAAGAACATTATTCTCAGGTGCCTCCTGTAGAGAATATATGTTATGGTTAAAACACAATTAGGGGGATGCGCTTTCTATTTGCAATCAGCGGTCCATGCTTTACTATTTTAGTAAAGCCAACCGCAGGTCTAAGGTCACGTTTAACGAAGGAAAAAGTAGACCTCGGATTAACTTCATTCTAGTTAATGCAACATATTTTGAACAAAAGCGGATTTAATTTTTAAAATAGAATATTGGTCAATGTGTTCTTAAGATTCCGCCATGCCCCCCCCCCCCTGGATCCGCCACTCTCATGACGGTGTATTCGCAATGCGAATCAGATACAAACCTCGATACACATGTAAGCCATATGGTTTTTGGAAAGTGCTGTCGTAGTAGAAACTGTAACCGCTGCTGCTGTTGGTTGAAGTTACCCCAAGTGCACCATTAATATAATCCGTCCATATTATACTATCGTCGATGACTGCTAGGTCGTAAGGATAAATCGACGATGCCTCCAGATCATCCAGATGGTCCGTTCTGTCGTTGCCCCAGAGGTCGACGGATTCGATTTTTTTGGTAGAAGCGTCGCACCAGTAGACCCGTGTACCTGGGCATTGATTCACGAAGCCGTCATAAGTACAAGTTCACCGACATCTTATTGAAACGTGTCTCAATCTCAATACACGCGTTTCAATGGGATGTCAGCGATCTTACAAGACGGTTTCGTGAGACGACGCCCTGATGGTTAATATACATAATAATTAAAATCATAATTATTGATACGTTATTGTTTACTCTGAGTGGGATATCCAGCATAGGGCGGATAACGGATGTGTTCTGAATCAATACTGAAAAATACAATTCTTATCTGCCTGAAAGATTTACGATAGATAATTCAAGAAAATAATTTGATCATTATTTTGAAAGACTGTCTTAACTGAATTAAAATATCATACCCGCCAACCTGTGATTTTTTTATTTTTTTTTGATCACCTGGTATGGCAAATATCTTCTATCGCTCGAAGGCTTATTACATGGTGCATGTACAAATTCACTAATATTGATGTATGTTGACGTATAAAGACAACAACCCCGAGAACAAATACCCTCCGGAATATGATCCCCGAGACGATTTACCCCCGAAGACAATTACCCCCTTAGGACAATTACCCCCTAGGACAATTACTCCCTGGTAAAATTATCCCCAAAGACAATTACCACTTTAGGAAAATTTCCCCCGGGACAAATTTCCTCTTCGGACAATTACCGCCCGAAGAGAATTACATCCTGAGGAGAATTACCCATTAAGACAATCACCCTCTTAGGACAACAATCCCCTGGACAATTACCCCAGGACAATCACCCAGGACAATCACCCCAGGACAACCACCCCAGGATAATTACCCCCTTAGGACTTAGGAATGTATGTGAATGGGCAAAACCGTTAATTACTCAAATGTTTTTCTGTTGTTGGCAGAAACAGACAATTAAAGGATTTTTCAAATGTACGTACTAGTATAAGAAAACGTAAGGCAATCATTGTTAATAAATATTAATTTTAATTCTATACAAATATGTTATTCAAAAACCTTGTTGTTTCCTGTGTTAATATCTTGAATGTTGTAACGACTACTTCTATGTCTTCTCCGGCGGAGCAGTTATACAATATTTGATGATAAATTCCTTGCTTGGAGTTGTTTTTGTTTCATTCAAAGTTGCTCTTTGGCTTTATCGGCTCAAAGAAACAGTTCCAAATGCTACTAACTGTTATTTCCTTCACAATATCCCAATATCCAATCCGATATCCCATTCAGATATTATTAATGTTGTTTCTGGTATACAGGTGGACAAATTCCCAGGATACGATGATATTAACTCTGGTGTAGTAAAGCAATTTATTCATTTAGTTGCAATCTCCCTCAATCATGTCAAATTTTTAATGCATCATTTGAACAAGATGTTTTTCCGAATGAGCTGAAATTGGCCAAAATTATTCCAAATTACAAAAAGGGTGATAAAGGCTTGTGTTCTAACTACAGACCAATATCTATTTTGTCAATGTTTCTAAAATATTTGAAAATTTAGTTCATAACAGATTAATATCATTTCTTGAATGCGATGGTATTTTACACAATAAATAATTTGGTTTTCTTCATGGATTTAGTACAAATATGGCACTTGTAGAATTTATGAACAATATAGTAACTACATTTGCAGAAAAGAAAATAGTTTTTGGCCTTTAAAAAAAGATCTTTCAAAGGCGTTTGATACTGTTGATCACTCTATACTTATTGAAAAAATAGCATATTACGGTATAAGAGGTAAGGTTTTAGAATGGTTCCATAGTTATTTAACTGATCGACGAGAGGATGTTTATGTTCACAACGCAAATCCATTACAATGGGAGTACAGCAGGGCTCCGTTTAAGGTCCATTACTTTTCATATTGTATATAAATGACCTGCAGTTTGTTAGCAATATCCTTTGTCCAATTATATTTGCAAACCATACTTATTTATTCATGTCTGGAATGATCTGCATGAAACAAACATTCAATTTAATATAGAACTTGACAAAGTCGATTACTAGTTTTTATTAAATAAACCTTCAAGTAATTATTAAAAAAAACATGTTGTATGGTGTTAAAACCCGCAATAGAAAAATGAATACTGATACTATAAATGTAGAAATAGGTCAACATAAAATTAAGCAAGTGAAATGGACAGAGTTCTTAGGAGTAGTCATTGATGATAGTTTGAACTCGAAAGAACATATTAAAGACGTTTCATGTAAAATATCAAAAGCAATAGGTCGTTTAAACTAGCTAAAGATCATCCTTCCTTTGCGTATTCTTGTTAATGATGTTACCACACTTATCTTATTGTACTAGAGTATTGGGAAATTGTGCAACCACTACATGCAATACGTGTTATTACAAAGTCTCATTACTTAGCCTCGACAGATTCTCATTTTTTCAAGAACTTAACACTCCAAAAGTTTCTGATATTCATGATACTAAGCTCGCAAAATTGATTTACTATTATTGCAAGGGTGTTCTGCTAACATTATTTAATAAATATGTAATAACTAACAAGTACGCCAAAAGATATCAAACCAGGAATTCAGTAACCCGTTTGCCCTTTTTTTATTATTATAATAGCTCAAGGGACCACTGTGAAATACACTGGGCCCATGCTTTGGAATTCCCTGTCTGATGAACTTAAATCTTGCCCATTACTTAACCCTTTTAAAAGAAAACATAGAAAATATATTGTTATGTTAGCTCCTACTGTCATTTCTATTGATCAACTTATTCCTTTTTATACTTTTCTTCGTTATATTCTGTTGACTTTACTTTGTTTGTAAAGTTTTATTCTGTGCTTGTAATACATATTCTCCAATTTATATATGTGTAAGGGTTCTGCCTCAAAAGGCCAATGGCCTATGCGGCTCCCTTCCATATTTTCGTTCTACTGTAATGTACCGTTAATATGTACATATGCTATTGTTCATATCATTTTTAAATCTAATGGTATGCTTTTAATGGAATGTTGAAAACAAAACTTGAACTTGAACTAGTAAGGGTAGCAACAAGAGACAGGTAGTATATGGTATGCAAAATATATATCATATAATTAGTGCAAGTCGGTCCGATGGCAATAATACACATTCTGTAATGATTATCTGGGAATAAGGGTAATTATTTATCACACAGGTCCAAGGTTATTGTGATGATGTGTAGTCATCAATCCTAGGGGGGGGGGGGGGGGGGGGGGATGGGGGTAATCTCTTCAAGGTTTAATTGGCCAAGGGGTAATTGTATGGATAATCAGTGTCTGAGGGCAATCGTGCTAGGTGATAATTATTGTAAGTGTGTAATTTTCCTAGGAGGTAATCGTCCTAGGGGGTGATTTTGTCCAGGGGGTAATTGTCCTAGTGGGTAATTTTCCGGAAGGGGTGAATTGTCCTCGGGGTTTTTTAGAGGGTAATTGTCCTAGAGGTTAATTGTCCTAGGGGGTAATTCTCCGAGGGGAAATTGTCCTGGGGGAGGGGGGGGGGATTGTCCCAATGCAAGTTGCCCGGTGTTGATTGTCCAGGGGGGGGGGGGAATTGTCGTAGTAACATATTTTAGTTTAAAATGTATCATCATTTAACAATTATTTTTGATGAATCATATTATTTATGAATTAACTAGGAAATGATTTTGGGAAATTGTTGTTTAATTGTTTGACTTTAATCCTCACAGTCAGCATTAAAAGCCAACCCATAGGGCCATGTGAGGCCAGAGTTGACAATGACGTATCTGTCCCCGCCATCAAGATTGGCCCTTTCGATTCGACGGGTACCGGTGTCTGTCCAAAACATCACTCTGTATGAGGATGGAGAATGATAATGATAAAGATAATAATACTATTACACCACTTCTACAACAACTACATCAAGCACTTCTGCTAATACATGTACTACTACTACTACTACTACTACTAGTCCTACTACAACTTGTTTACAAAGGGAAGTCTCGGCAACTCCAATGCTTTTCTTCGTGAGGGCCCTGCAATTGATAGCAATCGCCAGGTACCCATTTACACCCGAGAGTAGCAAATGTGGAATAATGACTTGCCAGAGGTAGTACAGGGTTCGAATTCGAACCCTCAACTATTGGATTGAGATTTAAGTGAATTGAACCTCTAAATCACAACACCTGACACTCTTTACATCTCCGTGGAAATTCGTAGAAAGAGATGATTGAATAAAGAAATTTGAAAGAGTAACACAAAGGGGGAACCTATTGAAACATTCTTTGACAGATCAACCCGTACATGTACACCTTTTTATCATTGCAGGCATATAAGTGTCCGAAAAGCCCAAACGTTTGACACATTGACTTTTCTTGTTGAAATATGCACAATGTAGATGGAGTCAATACACATTAGAAAGAAAATAGAGCTCAGCATAGCAAAGTATAAGATAGTGATCACGTTATCACTTATTTGTTGAGCCACAGTAAAGTTTACTTTAGATATCAGCCAAGTCAGCTTTCCTTTTCCGAATTCGTTCATTTACAATTCATGTAAATATCATCATTATTGAAGCCAGAAGAGCATTACATGAGAAATTAACACAAATATAACGCTCTTCTAGCTCCGAAACAGATGATCCGAACACCACACCAGGAAAAATGATGGATGCAGTAAAGCGGGAGAGCGAAAATGAGTTAAAGATTGACCGATGGCGATAAAAAAGGGAAATAAAGGGATAAAAAGAGAGAAAGAAAGAGAGAGAGAGATTGGGAGTGAAAAAGGGAAACAAAGTGATAAAGAGAGAGAGAGGGAGATTGGGAGATAGAAAGGGAAACAAAGGGATAAAGAGAGAGAGAGAGAGAGAGAGAGAGAGAGAGATTTTGGGAGCGAGAGAGGGAGCCAAAGAGATAAAGAGAGAGTTTGGGAGAGAAAAAGGGAAAGAAAGGAATACAGAAAAAAGACAGAGAGAGTGAGTTTATATGTGTGTGCGTGTGCTTATGTGTGTCTCTGTGTAAGGGGGAATATATTTACCCTTCTCCTTTGTGTATAATGATTGCCATTGGACTGTCTATGTCGGTATTGATGGTAATTTGCTGAGAGGATCCGTCGAGATTAGCCGACGAGATTCGGCCCAAGGATTCATCGGTCCAAAAGACTTTACCACGACTCGTATCCAACGCTAGGTTGTATGACACTGTGTAAGAAAACAATGACAGGATAACCTTCAGGGATGACAATGAGAAGAATGAGAAGAAACAAGAAGAAAGATGTAGAAGTGGACGATGTTTATGATACAGATGAGAGGAAGGATCAAGTCGAAGAGATAAAAAAAGCACCAAAAAGGCGAAGATAAAGAAGGAAAAGAAAACGAAGAATAATAAGAAGAAGGTAAAGAACAAATAAAGAGAACAAGTTATACAAGATCATCAAAAGCAAGAACACCAGCAGCATCAAAAATGAAAAACAAAATGAAAAAAAAGAAGAAGAAAAAAACGACGTAGAAGGTCAAGCAAAGAGGTAAAAAATTACAAGGGAAAAGTAAAAGGAAAGAAAAAGGAAAAGTAGAAGTCAACGCCAAAAAAAAGAAAAAGCAACAAATTTAAATAAACAAAACGAAAACTAAATAAAAATAAAAACAAAGAAACACATAAACCGGCGTATTGTAAGTCATATTATTAAACAACCCTGTTTATTTCTTATAAAGAATTTTAATTGAAATGAAATTTATTTGAAATCTTCAAAAAGGAAAGAAAAATCGTAGCTCAGGAATACTCACTTGAGGCACTTGCGATCAAGCTTTGCATAGTGCCATCGATATTCGCGCGTCGTATGGATCCATACGCTTCGGACCAGTACACCATGCGAGTATCGGGATCGTAATCGACTCCCGTCGGGTAAGGGACAGAACCGAAGGGCAAAGCATTGAAGGTTAAAGAGTCGAGACTGTCGCTGGAAAAGTCGGCCATTAATATTGCATTGCCTGACAAGTCAGCTACAAATACCATCGACTCCGCTGTACATGAGAGAAAAGGTTTAATGTACAGCATATACAGTTTGAAATGACATTGAAGATTTTCTAAATAACAGGGTCGTGCATTTTTGATTGATTGTTTCACTTATGTAAAACACGGTTAAAATCCCGTTCGGCATAAATAGTTGCGCTTGATCGGGATTGAAGTCCTTAAATCAAAATCCTATCTCTTGGTACAGAGTTGCGATTGGTATCAAGTTACGATCAATTTGAATCAATGACGAGTGTTCATTTGACGGGGTCCCCGTCATTTCCACATATGAGTTCGAAAAGGACAAGTAAACAAGAAATTCGAAAAGTAAAGTAATCATTTAAGAAAAACAAACAAACAGGTAGCGTTATTGTAAACACATAATTGAAACCATTTTTTTTTTGGAGAAGAACTCGTACAAAAATGTTCTAAAAATTGGTTATTGAAATAACGGTCCTAGACAATCTCTACATGTCCTAAACGGCAAAAGCGTTCTCCATTGGAACCTTTGTAGATGATTTTTAATACCCCCATCTTACTATAAAGGCGATCATAGCGACCATGGCGATCTGTACAAAATTCGTTGAGCGTGGCAGAATTTTCATCCAACCCCACTTTTAGCATGTGAGGCGACTATACTCAGTTGAGAACTACCTGCGCTGAATGCGATGGCGATACATTACGACGCTGCCACTTTCTCGCCCTATTTCTAACAAAGTAGTATTCTATAAGTGTCTCGGGAACAGGCATGAATCGGAGCCGATGTCAATGCCCCTGTAATACGCTTCATGAGCTCCTGCAACGTAGAGCTATAACGCAGAATCGTCTTCTAGTGAGATGGGGGTATTCGGGAATTCACAATCGAACTTTTCTCATTATCAATGCCTTGCACATTATAATTAAGAGTGTTTAAGTCTTTCGAAGATTTTATCGTAGAATAAGTGTATCAGGACAATAACCCCCTGGAAAACTAACCCCCGGAAAATTAACCCCCGGAAAATTAACCCCCCCCCCCCCGAGGACAACCCCGGACAATTATCCCCGGAATATTACCCAATGGACAATAAACCCCGTGGACAATTACCCCCCGACGACAACTACCCCCACCCCTGAAAATAACATCCTGAGACAATTCCCCCTACCCTAGGACAACCAAGGACAACCTTTCCCCGAGAGTAATACCCCCCCCCCCCGAAAATTAACCCCCCTGTTCATCAAGATACTATGTCCCTTTTGCAGCCAACATCAAATTCTGTAGAACTTTGCAGGAATTATGAATATGTCATATATGTCCTATCTGTGAAATTTAAACGTTAGCAATGTCCTAATATTCAAATTATGCAAGGCACTATTGAGTGACTGACTGGCTTTAAAAATATCTTTGGTAATAACATACATAAAATGAGCTGTAAAGGGTACATAAGCGTTTGTCTACATCAATAACCCACTTCTTGTAATGGCAAAAATTAAACTGATTGAATATTTGCGCAGCATAAAACGTACGACCATTCGGTACAATGGTCTGAAAAATGGGGATAATATTAATGTCCTCAGGAGGGTAATTGTCCATGGGGGGTAATTGTCCTAGGGGGTAGTTGTCCTTGGGGGTGATTGTTCTCGGGAGGTAATTTTCCGGGGGGTTTATTATCTTTTGGATTATCCCGCTGGTAACTGGCCGGGGGTAATTGCCCAAGGAGTAATTAATGTCCTAGAACCCAGAACAAGTAATCAAAGCAAGTGCAAAGTGTCCCGCGATGAGAGTGAGAACGCATACGAACATGAAAATAATGCCATTTCAGAATTTTTAGTAATCAGTGTACAGTGTTTTTCGCTGAAAATTCGTTGACCATTTGAACTTGGACCATGATAATATTTTACCTATTTTTAAACTTGACATGCGTCTTTTAGAGATGTACCTGTGATACGAATGTGGTAATCCTACCTCGAAGCTATAGAAAGTTGATGCATGTAATGTGCTTTTCACTGAAAGTTCATTTAACTTTTAGCCTTTTCCCTAGATTTCACCGATATTTTATCTTGGTAAGATTTGCCCGATTGTTTATATTGACCAGCGCCTTCAAGACATCTAAATGTGTTTGAATTCGGTGATATACTTCGTAGCTATATAAAGTCATTGCGTAAGTACAGTACTTTTTACTGAAAGTCTGACCCTTGACCTTTGAGCGTGGTCAGATTTGACCCACTTTCAAATTTGACCTTCGCCTTCAATATATATATATATACCAGTGGTATGACTTTGGGAAATCCTGCATTAAAGATATAGAACGTTATTGGTTTCAGGACCATCACCCCCTGGTCAATCAACCCCGGCCAACTCCCTATACAGTGCGTATACAAAAAAGTGTTCCCAACTTTGGTAGCTCCTAATTGAAAGCTCATAACCCGTATGACTTTGAAATCGATTTTGTGATGATATCAGATATTTTCTTTCCAATGATACCCTATTCATAATATTTCTGCCACTGGTGAATGAGCACTGAGGTCTTTAAAAAGTGTTGTCAAAATCACCTTGTTCGAAGTTTGGGGTTAAGGAACCAATGTGGGTTAGGTCATATACATGTGCTTCTTTGGTCTTAAATCCTTTAGATATTGAATTATGCCTCGTGCTTCAGTGCTTCATTGTATAAAATGGTGCAATGTATTTAGGCTTTCACAGAACCTTGTTTCAATCCACAGGATAACCTTTAATTATTTTAACAGCCTACTAAATTCTTGTCTCATGTTATCTAAGTTTTCTCTGCTCACTTGTCCACTGCGCCATTTCACACGCGTAAGGATCGTCCATAATGTGTTTATCTCGAATAGCAAAAGAAAAATCAAAGGTTAGTAAACCCAAATGCAAGAAAGAACAAATATGACGATTATTATGAAAGAAATTGACAGCAGACTTTCATAAAAAACGATAACATCCCAAATAAACTGTATCCATTTTGTATCACTCAATGAGAAGGTAACCTTAAACAAGGGATGCGAATTTCGTCAAGATTGTAATCATCGTCAAGCGTGTAATCATCATAACGAAGAGAATATCATAAATTCTGCTTTTAATAAGCATTTACCTGAGTTTGAATTGATATTGACATTTTTTTTTTATCAACTGCCTAATAGTCAATGTAAATAATTGAGCAATTGTTTTGGAATGAGATAACACACACATAACGTAATTTGACCCACATTCATTGCTTCAGCCCGACCATGGTACAAGAGGATTTAGACGATACTTTTTCAAAAGCCTGCTGTTCAGTCATCCTTGGCACCATACTTATGATAGTGGTATCTTTAAAAAAGGGTATTAGTTTTTACCTTATAATAAAATATGATTCAAGGTCACACAGGTTGTAACCTTTTAATTAAAAGCTACCAAAGTTGGGTACACTTTTGTATACGCACTGTATAGGATCATGTTGTTATTGTTATTATAATAATAATAATAATAATAATAATTATTATTATTATTATTGTTATTATTATTATTATTATCATCCTCATCATGAATGTTGTTCTTCTTCTTACTAATTAACATATCAAAAGCTGCAGAGCATAGTGTTGTCGTTATCATTATCATTAACAATAAAACACAATTAAATCATCGTGTTAAAGATTAAAAATTATCAAATTCATGCCAATAATATTGAAGGAAGCCGTTCATATCAAATCGAATCAAGACATTTATTTCCCACTGTAAAAACAACACAACTAAATATCAATGGCAAATAATTGTTGTAAACAAAAGGGGTGGGGTCATAAAAGTACAATAAAAGTTGTTAAAAATAATCCTAAATAGACTTTCTCGCCTGTGTATTTTAAAAATCATATTGTAAAACGATCCTCATTGAGTGAATAAGGAGGATAAGGCTTTGCTTATAATATTGAATGCATGTGCTCAACCAATTCTAGAGACATTGTAGAGGTGTTTTGGGCTCATGGATACGTCGCCAGACTATGGATCACATGGTTCGCGGTTCAAGTCTCGCCACGGTACTAAGCTCATTTGGGAATCAATAATCTACATATACATATTTTAAACTCCCCCAGGTAGTAAGAAATTCACTGAATGTTTAAACGAAACCAGTATATTGCTCTTGAAGAAGAGGGAGGACAATTTGTGGGTATAACGAATACAGTTAATGTCATACCAAGTCAGTATATATATATATAATATGAGGTTAATTGTCAAAATGAAAAGATTGATTCTCACCCCTTATAATGACTAAGAGAGAGCATAGCTTTAGTTGTGTTTTTCCGGATTATGTACAAATAACCAAACTAATTTTGACAATGAACGTATTACATTTACGTTACAAATCTGCGGAATACGACAAAATAACACTGATATACTGGGGAAGGCTCTTGACTCTCGTACGAGAGGACCCGGGTTCGATTCTTGCTGATTGCTGAGTTTCAGTACAATTTAGTATAATACTGTAGTGATCCATGCTTGCAAAATTATATTTTGCCTCCATTTTTGTATCAAAAGGGGACTTGGCAACGCTGGGGATGATAATAATAGCAGGGTCCGCAAGAGGAGCATAATAACACTGATATCGCTGACGTCCGTGAAGAAGACCAAATTACTATAATCATTTTTCTTATTGTTATCAATATTATGATCGTTGATAATACTACCATTATTACTTATCTCAATATTACTGTTATTATTATTAATATTATCGTTATTATTGTTGTTGTTGTTATTATTGTTATTATTATTATCATTATTATCATCATCATCATCACCATCAAAATCATTACTATTGATGTTGTTATCATTATTATCATATTTATTATCATTAGTTTTAGTAGTAATCTTAAGTCTTCGTAGTAGCAGTAGCAGCAGCAGCAGTAGTAGTAGTAGTAGTAGTAGTGAAATTTGTATATAAAGACAGCTTAAGGGAAACATGGAAATTGTTCTTTATAGGCAGGTGGTCTTTATGTTCAGGTTCCTGTAGTACATGTCCAATGGGAAACCATTATAAAAGGGAAACCAACAAATGCGATCTTTATACACAGGTGATCTTTCTATGCTGGTGGTTGATGATGCCTGCGTCACACTTCCAACGGTCTCGGGCCGAATTTGTGGATCGCCAGAGAGTAATCGAATTTCTAACGCGCCGGGAGTCGAGCGTATTTTTCGCTTGAAATCTACCCTGACACATAGGTGCCAATTTAACACCCGTCAGTAAACAAACGGGCGGGCACCGTCCGAGTTTCGGTCGACTATCAATAGGTCTGTCGGTGCCCGCCGGACACTCGGGCGATACCCGGACGGGCTCATCCCGACGCCCTGGCGGGCTTCCTCCGACGCGTCTGCTCCTCGAATATATATAGGACACTAACCAAGGGCGGCGATTTCTTTTCATGACCGGGGGGGACGAAATGTGAGGGACGAGGGAACAGTGGCGTAATGAGCAAAAACGTTGGGGGAGGGGAGAAAAAAAAACGCACCACCACCACTCTCACATGTTACGCAGGCCCTGGCAACGTTTTTATCAAAGTGGGGAGGGGGACTAAGTATTTACGATCAGGTAGAGCAAAGCGGGCGAAGCAATGGAGCGTAAATTGGCGTGGGGTCCAGGGGCAAAGACCTGGCGGGGGTCAAGGGGCGGAGCCCCATGAAACTCAGGGGTTTTAGGCATCTAATCAAGGTTAGATGAGCATGAAGGGGGCGGAGCCCCCGGAAGCTCAGGGGTTTTAGGCATTAAATTAAGGTCAGATGAGCATTCATGGGGCAGAGCCCCCGGAAGTTCAGGGGTTTTAGGCATTTAATTACGGTCAGAGTAGCATATTTTGATACCTTATTTGTGACTTGCACTGACATGCAGGTCACTAATTGGAGTGGGGTACAGGGGGCGGAGCCTCCAGAAGCTCAGGGGTTTTAGGCATTTAATTACGATCAGATGAGCATCCAGGGACCGCCTTAGGGCATTTAATTGGTGGGGTCCAGGAGGCAAAGCCCCCGGAAGCTCAGGGAAAAATGCCATTTCAGCAACATTTTTAAATCACTGGTATCGAATTAGAAATAAACCACGTTTGAATTCAATTTTTTGAGGGGGAAATTCCCCCAAGCTCCCCCCCCCCCCCCCATCAATACGCAAGTGTGAGGGAGCATAGTGAATGAGAGGGGTGAAGGTGACGGAAGTGACTATCCTCTCACAGGTTTTGAAGTTTTGGTTGTATTAAAAAAAATTACATTCCTTAGCAAAACTATAGTATGAAAACAAGCAATATACTTTTTTCACACTTCACTTTTCTCGGTATTTACTTACACATTTTGAAGGATATTATGCGAGGGAGCGTAGCTGCCGAGTGAGACAATTTTTTTGCATTTTTATTTGTCTAAACGCTACACTCTTGGGCCCTCCAGAGCCTAAAAGTGTGTTGCAACCTTTAGTCAGTATTTGCTATACATTTTTGTTTGCACTTTTTTCAAATTTTGAGGGGGGGACGATCCCCCCCTAAAAAAATTGAGGGGGGGGGGGGGACGTGTCCCCCCCGTCCCCCCCGGGATCGCCGCCCCTGACACTAACACATGTGTTCAAATCATATTTGTGAGGTCTGAATAAACAGCAAAGCGACTTCCACACTGTAAAACTTTAAACGTTTGTTTACCAACATGTTTGTGTCCCCATAATTAAAACACATGCATATTTAGGTGTTAGTATTTAAACACTTAAAACGCAGGTAAATTAGCACTTATTATTAAAGCAATCAGTTTATCCGCTTTTTAGCAAATGGTTCAACAGTTGTAAATTTAGAGTGCAGTACTGTGACGGTTTTGAGAGAGTGAGCACAGGAGTTGTTGCAGAATTTGAGGAAATTAGGAATTTACAGCAAATTGAACTGAGATGCCGCCAAAGAAGTACACGGCGGGCAATACGAGCACGGCAGGGCCGTTGCGGGAGGGGGGGGGGGGGGGAATTGAAATGGCTGCTGCATACTGTGTACAAGACAGCGATGACGTAGCTCGGACAAGGCGTCTTCTCCAGCACCGAGGAATAATTGAAAGTATCTCAGAATGCAGGGGATATATATTAAGACAGCTCCCTACCAGACTTAAGCCAATTATTTGGAAGCCTTTATTGGGCGGCATATGGTGTTCCGACGCAGTATCATAACTAAATTATTAAGTACACAGGAAGAACCCGGCAGGGGCTCGTAGAAGGCGCCCGACGGCGGCCCGACACCAGCACGGAGCGCGCTCGAAGCACACCCACGTTTGTACAAGTCGCGGGCGGGATGCGGGAGAGGGACGTTCGAGTATCGCAGGTAGCAAATGCGGCGGCCACGCAGCTCTGCCGACTTCCGTCTGATTTTTTAAATTCCAAAATGAACTAAAATCGTCGGATAGCCGCCCGAATATCGATCGAATGTTTGCCGATGCCCAAGCGGTCTACGGATGACCTGTTTACGAGCTCTGCGACCTCAAAAATCGCCATTGGAAAATCGCTGAATTGGGAGCAGGTTTCGGTGCACTGCGAAACGTCGGCCGAACCTGGCCGTATTCCTGGCGAAAATGCCGTTTTGAGCTCGCAGAGAAGTCGGATGGGCTACGTTTTGGATATGTGACGGCCGCTTTAAGCAGGTTTGACTGCAGCTATAGTAGTAGAAGTAGACACAGAAGTAGTAATATAATAAAACCTACGCTAATACATTCACAGTACTAAGCTTAACGGAATCTTAACAAAACAAATGTAACATATAAAAAAGGATTACCATGCCCTACATATCGCGCAGTTTATAACCTGCCTGTTACCATGGTAGTTGCCATTGATGGCAAAGTTAGCATCAATGGTAAGCTTTATGCAACGGGGCCCAGGAGTCGGCCGATCGCGAGTAACAGTAAGAATAGGCCGTATGAATACAAGAAAATATACTTAATTATTCTCAAATATTGGATCCTAATACCTTTTAGGATAAACAATATCAATATAAAAACTATATTTTATTAATCTATCTAAAAAAAAAAAAAAATGAAGTCAGATTAAAAAAAAAATAAAAGAATCTTTATTAGATAACATAAAATCATGTAAGGAAGATTTATATATTTTATATACAAATAAAGTTGATGGTGCTTTCATAAGATCCAGATCAAACTGTTTTAATTCAGATTAAAACAAAAATCAAATTTTTGAATTAACTACAAAACTTTATGATGGAAATGGACAAATTGAACAGTCAAATAAAGATACCCTAAAAACAGCTAAGGAGTATTATTAACAAATATATACTTCCAATAACCCCTCACTAGCTAATTCTATATAAAATTTACCTGAAGATTGTCAGAATGTTGAATTTGTATTAAATTCTAAATAAAAGTGTGAAGGTTTGTTAACATTGAACGAATGTTTAAATACGGGTAAAAATATGCAAAATAATAAAACACTTGGTACTGATGAATTTCCTTGTGAACTTTATAATTTTTTTTTTTTAAATTGCCGTCTTTTTACTATAAACTTTTAATTATTAATGTCATTGTGGTAAAATATCCCTTGATCAAAGAAGAGCCATAATAAATCTTGTTCCAAAGAAAAATCAAGATCCCTTATTTTTTTTTAATTAGAAACCCTTGTCTGTTTTAAAAAACTGATTTAAATCAATAGCTGAATGCTTAGCACATAGTCTAAGAACTGATTATCCTAATTATAAGTTGAGACAAGATTAGTTTTTATAAAAGGACGTTCTTAAAATATTTGTTTGGCTTTAGATATTTTGGGATGCGCAAAGATTCAATCAGTTTAATTTTGGCCATTACAAGAAGTGGATTATTGATGTAGACAAATGTTCATGCACCTTTACAGCTCACTCAATAGTGTCTGACAGTGAAGACTAGAGAGTAAACGGGTTTCCTTGCATAATTTGATTATATGACACTGCTAACGTTTAAATTTCACAAATAGGACATACATGACATATTCATAATTCATGTAAAGCTCTACGAAATTTGATGTTGGCTGCAAATGGGACATAGTACCTTTAAGCCAATTGTATTTTATGTTTTTAAATGAAATAATGAGTAATTGGATTAAAAGTGATACAAAAATTCCAGGAATTGTGATTAATGATACACATATAAAAATAAATGTGTAAGCTGAAGATGCAAAATTTTATGTGAAAGACATTCACTCTTTGTCTAGAATTGTATATATATACAGTGTACTTGAAATATTGAAAAGATATTCAGGGTTAAATATAAATCGTAATAAATCAGAATTATTAGCACTTGGTTATAACAAAGCACACCCCAACATTCTAAAGGTCCATTTTATTTATAGGACGTGCGTTTTCAATGAACTCGAATGAATTATATGAATCAAATTTTGCGCCTAAATTACAAACTTTAAAACGAATTTTGGGAATATGGTCGATGAGAGACTTGAAAAATAATTTGCCATTTCCCAACTTACTTTTCTTTTATTATGCATCAACCCCTTAATTATTTATTCATGAAGTTGAATCTATGATATACTCTTTTATTTGGAATCGTAAACCAGACAGGATCAATCGGAATACAATTATAGCAGATTATATTAAAGGGGTTTGAAAATGAAACATTTACCATCACTTATAATATGACTCAGGATCGCATGGTTGATGAGATTGTTAAATAAAGAAATAAAGGCAACTGGAAATGTTTTTTTGAATTTGATATGATAAAATTAGGTAATGTTTTTTTTTGGACTTGAAATTTAACAAATACAGAGCAATTGATGGAAATTAATAACTCCTTTATAAAATAAATGTTAGTAGCCTGGAGCGACGTAACTCTTTTTGAGAACCTAAGTGATTATTTTATTCATAATCAAATTATTTAGAATAATTCATGTATCAAAATAACTGGGAAGGTTGTTTTTAAGTCTGATTGGATAAATAATGGCGTAATAAAAATGTAACATTTATTAAAAAAGGATAATTTTTTTTAAAAGTTATGATGAATTCGTGCAAAAATACCACATTCGCTGTAATTTTGTGGAGCTGTATTTTGTTATATTAGCAATTCCTTTATAATGGAAAGATATTAATACAAATACGCCGCATTTCAAATATGAACCAGCATATGAATAAGTTAAATTTTTCAAAAACCAACGCACAGACTCGCACTAATTCTTGAAGAAAAAAAATGCGTAAAGAGAGGATTTAACAAGATCGCAAAAACTTTCAAGAAATCAACTAAAGGGAAATTTCAAAATCCTATTGTATATCCCAATGGAATCATGTTCGATTTACCCAATTCGTCATTTTTAAAGTGTGAATATTTCAAAAGGTAATGGACGAAGCTAATGACATTCCCTTAGGTTTTGCAAACGTAATAATTTGTTTGCATATTTAAATTGTAACGGACTAAAAATTTTACAACAAATGTGCAAGCCTAATACATGAAACATCATCAGCCATATTCAAACAATCAATCCACATTTCAATTGACAAAACAACCTGATTTCTTACCTTGCAGAGATGGAGCACATTGTAAAAGAAGACAAAGAAGAATGGATAACACGAACCCTTTCAGATCGGCCATCCTTAAAACAGCACCCCGGAATGGGTATGAGCTTATAAACCTGACTGTTTAATAACGACTATGCGGCAAATGCCAAGTTGCTTGGAGAAACTTTTTTGTTTTCGGTATAGTATAGTTTACTGCTGATCGTCATGAAGGTGGCACCTGTCTGCTTCTGAAGAAAATGGCTGAATGAAGAAAGGAGGAACTAAGTATGACACTAAATTGCCTCTCACATCAAGATTTGAAAAAAGAAGCTATGACGCAAATACTTGAAAATCGTTTTATATTACTTCATGATTATGCCCGTAGATTGCAAACGTTTTGTTGACATTCAGAAGCCGATAACATTTATTCCGTTCCAACTCATCACCCCAAGGATGGAAACAGAAGCTGATTTTCTCACATAAGTATTAGCATTTCGTGTTGTTGCAATTTATCATATCTTAGAAAGGTAAATGTTGAGAACGAGGCGACACGAATATGAGATACGGAAGGGGTAAATTATTAACACATGAAGTTAATGCTTTCTTTTATTACCAATGTCTGTGTTTGTTTTGTGTATACATGACATAATGGGAAATTCATGCTGTTTCTTTCCCTGTTTTCGATTATTTAAATGTTCCTATGTTTGACACACACTATTTCTTTCTCACTCCCCGTTTGCTCTCTCACCCCCTCTATCCCTCTTTCAAAAGTGTCACAAGAAAGAAAGCCATTCAATGTTGTTATTATTATTAGTATGAAACCTAATATATTTTCATAATTACGTCCTTGTATTAATTTGTACATTATACATGCATACATCCATTGTCTTATCGTTTACATATTCAAGGTGTGATCACCTTTCATAAAACAATTGTTTCATGGTCATCTGAATATTTTTGCTCAAAGCACAAGATGTGCTGATTTTTCTGTTTGGCTCAAAAACTTGTATACGAACAATAAATGAAATACTGTTGCAGTAATGCTTGAATGTTAAAATCCTGTTGCGGTTTGTACAGTTTTGCAAGATAAGGCACAGCATCCGTCCATAATTCTCATGACAAATCAAATTTTGATTATTTAGCACATGGATATTTAAATATGAATTCCTGCTCTATATATAAGCCGCTAGGGTAGATATATTGATACAAGATCATTGATATTTGCTCGGAGGGAATTTAGCCAAGGCATGGTGGCACTTGTGTTCTTAAGGAAGGTATGATTGGATACCTAATTATAGATGCAAACTATTTGTGGTTTGGATGTAATTGGCTGGTATGCTCCCTATAGAGTTGAGAGTGTGTAGATTAAATTTAGAAATTTAAGTGTCACTCAGTGATTGGTGTGTTAAAACACTGTATCATGCTTTCAATAGTTAGAAGGCTCTGAAATAGAACAATTGTAAAAGGCAAACTAAGAATTAGAACAGACTTTGCCTTTTTAATGTTTGTTTACATGCAAATTCTAGTTTGTTGTGTTCTTTCCATCTTCCAGCAAGGTATTGTGGTCTAGTGGATTAGCCACCCGACTGCAGATCACAAGGTACGGGGTTCAACTCCCAGCCCGACACTAACGTCCTTTGACAAGACGTTAATCAACACTTAGGTAAAAAAGTATGCAAATAATGAATGGTTATGATTTAAATAATGAGAATATTTTCATGAGTAGGAAGATTAACGTTCTATTCAACTCGGCTGAAGCGTCGTTGTATAGAATGCCAATCTTTCAACTCATGAAAATATTCGCACTATTGAACAAATGAATAACATTCATTATTTGTTTTATATAACATCTAAGTAGATCTAATAGAATGTTAATCTTTCAACAAATCATGCTTCTCTCCTTGTATTAATAATAAATTAAATTTGGAGTCAAGCCTTGTAATCCTCTGGACGGCCATGCATTATGGCTCAAAGCATGGGCACACAGAGGATTTGTTTATGTTGGGGACCGGGGTAAAATGCAATAAATTATTGCAAATTTATTGCATTAAAAAAAATATATATATTTATGGAAACTGCCCCCTACCCTAGCCCCCGCTGCATACAGTCATGGTTCGGTGATAAAGCAATGGCCTCATAAATGCGAGGCCCCAGGATCAAAACCGTGTCGATGTGCTTTATTAGTGCCCTTTTGTGGGGCATAATCCTCATTACTGTCATTTATGACTTAAGGGCATACACTGTAAAAAAAGAATTTGTTCATTGGTAATTTTTACGTATTTTTTCCATGTAGAATTTACTTGAAAACATTAGTTTTGCCACTTACGCACTAAATTTAAGTCTTGCTAACTCAAACTTTCAATTTAGTAGAACATACGTGGAATATTTAAGTAAAATCAAATACTTAAGAACTTTAAGTAATTTCAGCTTGTATTAATTTAGTAATTTTAACTCAAAATCAGAAATTATACGTATTACTCAAACAATTTATGTTGATTATTCTTATCTTTTTAAAGTAAGGACCGATGCAGTGCGTAATAGAAATATTTACATAATTTATGAATATTCATTAAGACCAAATTAAACTCTTTTTTAAATAAAACAATTCTTTTTTGTGGTTGAATGAAAATTTAAGGACTTTAAAACATTTACTAATTCATTTAACATGGCTAAGCAAAGACAAGACCATTTTTTATTGTTACCCAGTTCAAAACAAATCAAAACTTGATATTTCAGGAAATTGTCAACCAATTTTCCTTTTAAGATGCTGCGATCAAGTATATATAAAATTTGGAGCCTTTCAATATGTGTCGAATTGAAGCGTATGTAATAGTTTGTGATGGTGGTAGATATATATATACGGTTAAATCTTAAATAGAAGTAGTGAATGATTAGTGGATGTTACTTGTAAGATTAGATTGGTACCAAATCGTGCAATATGTAATCCTATCATAGCTTTTTTTTAATTATCTAAAATGATTACAATACTTAAATTATTTACGTTAATGTAACTCGATTTAACTGAGTAAAAATTTATTCAGCAAAATAAGTAAATTCTACTTAAGATGCCGTAGGCAATATTTACTTAATAAAAATAAGGCAATTCTTTTCCTCAATTTTATTGAGTTATTTCGACTATTATTTTTGTACAGTGTAGGTCCCCTAGTTGATAAGCATAGTAGCATACCAATGATTTAGCATTCACGCAAAACACACATTGTCAAATTATTATTTTATAAAATCTGAGAATGTATACTATCATCTAGATCTATTAGGAATAAATTATTTTAAAAATAATTCCATAAATTGGGGTAAAACAAAAATATTCCAACTATATGAGCGATAGTGTATTATAATTGCCTTGTTCTTTCCAGGTTGCACACTACATAGGTCAAGATCGCAATGTAATTCTATGCATACAGGATCTCACAGATGGAGTGGTCGTCGATGGAGAGGAGGTCATTATGATGATGTATATGAATCGTAATACACAATCTATCTGATCATTTGCAAACAAATCTGTATTTTTGTTATGAAAGGATGAAGAAATGATTTCGAGGAGTTTTAAATTATTAGCGTTCACAATCAGACGATATGTAGATACGGTCAAAGAATGATATAAACTATGAAATGAAAATGTCTAGAAATTTGGTCATGTGTCCATTTGCGCCTTTCTGCTGGGCATCCAATAGTATTGATAAGTTCATTCAACTCTAAGCATAATATAAAAGTGGTATTTGTCATGATGTCACCTTTTTTGTTAACATGTATATTTACATTGCCTCTCACATCAAGATATAACAAAAAGCTATGACGCAAATACTTGAAAAACGTTTTATATTACTTTATGATTATGCCCATAGATTGCAAACGATGTGTTGACATTCAGAAGCCGATAACATTCATTCCGTTCCAACTTATCAGCCCTGGGATGGAAACAGAAGCTGATTTTCTCACAAAAATATTAGAATTTCGTGTGGTTTTATGCAAAGTTTATTCACCTTTCATAAAACAAAATTTGCACGGTCATCCGGATACTTTTGCTCAAAGCACAATATGTGCTGATTATTTTGTTTTTCTCAAAAACCTTTAGAAAGAAAATGAAATACTGATGCAGTGATGATTGAATGTTAAAATCCTCTTGCAGTAATATATCACAATTTGTACAGTTTTTCACGCTAGGGCCCTATCTCCATGACTCTCTTGAAATATCAAACTTCGATGTTTAGTACATGAATATTCAAATAGGAATTCCTGCTCTATTAGCCACGATGGTAGATATGTTGATAAAAGACCACTGATATATGTTTGATATTTGAGTGATGTTAGCCAAGGCACGGCACTTGTGTGCTTAAGGAGGGTATGATAGGATGCAAATATGATTGTGGTTTGGATGAAAATGGCTGGAATACTCCCTTTGGAGTGACGAGTGTGTATTTCAATTTAGAATTGTAAATTTCATACAGAGACTGGTGTAATAATACACTGTATCGTGCTTTGAATATAGTTACTTTAACCAGAAAGGCTCTGAAATCGAGAAATTGTCAAAACAAATCAATAAAATGCTCCTATGAAGTGGAGAGTGTGTATTTTTAATGTAGGATTGTAAGTGTCATCCACGTCACCAATGTAATACACTGTATCATGTTTGAGGTTAGGTTTAGGATTGGGGTTAAAGTTGCATGTAATAGCACAGTGTTGGGTCTGGAGGTGAAGTGCGGAATTCAGTTAATGTAGTCAATTGATTACAGACCAATTGTCACATGAGCGTGTGTGAAATAGTATTTTCCAGAGTTATAGATAAGGGCATTAATGTTCTCGAAACCCCCAAGAGTAGAGCCAACTAATTTTGTTACCATGCATATCAGGCATAGGCCTATTTCTAAAAAAAGACGTTTAATACATACAATATATTAGTTCATTTATCTATTTGCCAATTGGTCCCTCTTCTGTTTCGTTATGCCTCTGTGATGTCAGCCATTCTAAGCTGGAAGTTACTGAGGTGCGATGGCTCAGTGGTAGAGCAGTGTGTTTAAAACCAAGTAAATGTACAAGTGCCCTTTGTTAAGTTATTAATCCGCATTGCCAAGTCAGTCAGAGAGGGCTTAAAGCTGTCAGTCCCCTGGCTGCTTAATTACTAGACAAGATTCTTGTCGTATGTATCGCTGGTATCCCTGCTTCGCGGCTCGTCAAAGAAGTTAGGGATCCACAACCTGTCGTTGGGAGCGCCCTATCAAGTACTAATAATCGCGCGCCCGAGCAAAAATGTGTGCACATCCGATCTACAGTAGCTCGTATCGCAAAAATGTGTGCATGTATTGTGTGCTCGTCCGATCTACAATCGCTCGTATGGCACGGATCAAGAACGAAATTTCAAAAAAAAATCAAAGGAACGATTAAGAACGAAATTTCAAAAAAAAATCAAATTATTTTCAATAATAAATGTATCCGCATTCAGGGGCAAATATATTTCCATGAAGACTTATTTTTGTGTAAATGTTTTTAAAATACATCATATTGTTGATAAGAAAGGTGAATTTAAATCTATCACAGAATTTAAGAAAATGGGTTTAAACAACATTGAAATAAATATAATAAAACAGTTATATGAAGGCATTCCATTCTCATGGAAAACTCTTTTGTGAGGATACCGAATTAAGTTTAGAATTCATTATTAACGGTAACCCTCACTCTTTGCAAGGCATAACTTAAAAATATATCTATGGTACATTGTTAAAAATGAGAACGGAAAAATCTTATGCTACAAGCAACTTGGAACATACATACAATATGGTCGAAAATGACACGAGAACAATTTTCTTAAGACCCCGAAAATCCACTCTGGACAGAAAGCTGAGGGAATTCAATATAAAATGTTATATAATTTAATTTATACAAATAAGCATCTATACACTTTCAAACATGCAGTGAGCAATCTTTGCTCCTTTTGCATTAAACACGAAGAGACCTATGAACATCTGTTTTTTACCTGTGAAAAGGTAGCAAATATTTGGAAGGACTGCGGTGACCTTTTTGCTTTATCAGCGTTAAAAAATCTACACTGGCAAGAAATTCATATCGGGATAAAAATATCCAATGCGGGAGAAGAACAACTGTTGAATCACATTATTCTTTTAACAAAACATATGATTTTTAAATATAGTTCAACTAAAAATAGACCCCCAATTCCTCAAGAAATTAAAAACAGAATTATAGAAAATAGGCAAGAAGAAAAGAAATTAGAGGGGGAGAGGGGCACTTTAACACTTCACTTCAGAAAATGGGACAACTTCCACAGTTAAGGACGGCGAGGGAAATACTTCTTTCTCAGACTCAGATATTTTTTTTATATAATTTGGTCTTAAGGAAAAGGAAGAGAGAGGATTTCCAACAGATGTGTAGATATAAATGCTCGGGAAGGAAGGGGGATTTGTTGAGCTTTGGAATGAAGGGGGGGAGGGGGATGTAAGTTTGTTTGTGTGTCTGAGTATGTGAGCGTGTGTGGTGTGTCTGTCTGTCTGTGCGTAACTCTTTGATTTATAATATTCGTTCAGTATAATTAATTTGAAAACATTATATACTGTGTATTAAACTATCTTATGTATTTTTTGAGGGATGTACAATTTTCTTTATATTTTGATATGTTATGTAAATCAATGAAGCTGTATGTTTGTTTGTTTTTTATATATTTTGTACTGAATGAATACAATAAAACAATGCAACAAAACAAAAAAATGTGTACAGCAACTACGAAGTCAGCTCAGTAAGTGGGATACTTACTTACTTAATTATAGCAGACAGGTGAAACAAAAAAAATCAAACCAAACCAAGCATCATTTTTCAACTGAGCCTTTGTGAATTTAAACTCTTGCCAACTTCGTACTGCTGAGCCGGACAAGAGAGGAGGGCGCCCTTTTCTCGGTTATTTCATAGTCACGACCTCTTAAACCGGAAAAAAATATCCCTCAAAATCTCATTAATCGGACCATAAACAGTTCTCCAAAGCAATATAGATGCTTTTTAAACAACTATTGATCGATGTGGAATCATTTTGTGAAGGAATTTTTCTCATTAAACTACATTACTGGCTAACTAAACTTCAGTGCAGATAGTCAAAATGGCGACCAGCAAGGGCCTTGCACAAGGTTCATACGCTAGCGCCGCTAGATCGGGCACGCCGGAACAACACCGTGACGCTAATGAACGCACCGCAGCCGGAGGTAAGCCTGTCTTCATTACAGATCGAGAAGTACCTCTTTCGAAAGATAACTTTGTAACAAGTCAAGAAATGTATAAAGCTGTAGTGAATTCAATCTCCGCTACGAAAGTTCAAGGTATTCAGAAAATCGGAGGCCTATGGAGGCTATATATTTCTGACCGTACTAGTAGGCTAAACCTCATTACTAGCGGTCTCAATATTCGCAACTCTTGCGTCAATGTGTTTGACTTAAACCCATTCCTCCCAGCTAACAATGAAAACTTAACCAGAGTTTTGATTAAGGACATACCCTTGTCAGTTCATGATGTGAACATCCTGAACGAATTTGAATCTAGGAAGCTTAAGGTGTCTGGAAAGATAATACTTCAGCGTCTAAGAGTCGACGGTAGACTCACAGAGTGCCTTACAGGGGACAGGGTGTTGTTCATTGAAAAACCAGCCCAACCCCTCCCAAGATTTGTCTCCTTCGGCTCATTCAAAGGTAGAGTGTTTCACGCCGATCAACTCCCCAACGACCAGAGCACGGTATGTTCCAATTGCCTATTCAAGGGGCATCATCGCTCCACCTGTTAGAGTGAAGTGATACGTCGCTCTTGCGGCAGACCTGGGCACTATCAGAGAGGCTGCACGGCAACGATGAGTGACCCCAAACCCCACCCCAGCATGCCTAGTCCTCCACTTGACGCCTCTACCGAATGCCACAATGATCGAGCCGAAATCATCTCAGAAGCCATCTCCGTAGCAACGGCCCCCACCAAACCTCGCGAATCTTCTGCTGGTGCACAACAAAGTACGATTACGCAATTTCTACAGCAACAACGCCAAGCTGCAACAGAAAGCGCTGTCCTCGGCCCCTCCGACTCGCATACATCGAGCGACGATTCTACTAACGACGGAGACGACGAGAGCGAATCGTCGAAGCATACTCGTACTCGAGATCGGCTTTCATGCAGCAATGATTCGCAAGCGAAGATAACCCGACTCGCAGCCACTACACGCATTTCGCAACAGGATTCATTAAGTACCCTGACACCTAGCAACGAGACGCTTCCATCACCTGAAATCACACATGGAGCTTCTCACAGTGACACAGCGGTGCGAGTTCGACGCAACATCAATGAATTGCAGTTCTCTGATATATCAGCAGAGTCACCTGAACTTGTGAGGCATCGGCTAAGATCAGGAAGCACTAACAGTCAGAAAAGGAAATAGCGAAGTACGAAAACAAAATCTAAGAAGAAATGAATGTCATGTCTTCAGTTGTTTTATGTTAAAGAGTGTTTTGTAACCCACTATCACCCTATTCCATAAAATGTCAGTCTGTCACTTTATTAGTTTAAATGCCCGCGGGCTTAGAAACAAAGACAAAAGAAGTCAAGTATTTCAATGCTTTAAATGTCAAAAAGCCAATGTAATTTTCATCCAAGAAACTTATTGGACATCAGATATAGAAAACACTGTTAAGAACGAATGGCGCGGATCATATTTTTTCCTCATGGGTCTAATCATTCGTCGGGAGTTGCCATCCTTTTTTATCAGACATTAAATGTAGATACTGTTCATGTAAAGCCAAATGATGGTAGAATGTTGCTTATAAAAGTAAATATTGATACAATGATCTATAGTCTTGTCAATGTGTATGCACCCACACAGAAACAAATTAGGGAAGGATTTTTTAAGAATGTACAACACACTCTTATTACAAGCGATGTAAAAGAAATTGATTCTAATCTAATATTAGGTGGTGATTGGAACTGTGTAGTAAATGTGCATTATGATGTTCAAGGTACCAGAAGTAAATTTAATAAAAAGCCACGAAACTTTTGTAAATTGTTAAAACGATATTCCCTGTATGATATTTGGAGAAGAAGAAACCCATTCAATAGACAATTTACATGGCGAAATTCTTCTCTAAAATTAGCATCAAGACTAGACTATTGGCTTGTAAACAAGAACGTTCAGGTTAAGGTGATCAAAGCAGATATTAGACCGGCAATACGTGCCGAACATAATGCAATATCCCTCAGAATTAGAATAAAAGAAAAGAAGACTGGTCCAGGATACTGGAAAATGAACACCAGTATTTTGAGTGATGAGAAATATCTAAATAGTGTGCGTAATATTATAAATATGGTTCAAGAAAAGAACCATTCTCCCTCTGAAATGTGGGAATTGTTGAACAAAAAAATACGTGAGTTTACACATAAAATTTGTAAAAAGAAAATGGTTAAGAAGAAGAACAAAAAATAAATATTACAGGAAAAGTTAGACTCTCGAAAAACAGATTGATGTAAATAAGAATGATATTGAAATAAAAAAGAACTATGTATCATTAAAAGCAGAATTAGAAAGAATTCATGAATTTGAATCTAAAGGTGCAGGCGTAAGGGCTAGAGTGAAATGGATGGAGGAAGGAGAAAGAAGTACAAAGTATTTCCTTAGCTTGGAAAAAGGGAACGCTTCTTGAAAGGGAATAACCCATTTATCTTCAATAATCTTCAATAAATGGGAAAAGAGTACTAAACAAAGAAGATGACATTTTAAAAGAAACAGTGACATTTCATAGTGCGTTATATACAAATGAAAACCTAGATTATGATCTTATTAAAAATTATGTTCACTCACAAAATATACCACTTCTTCATAGTAATGATAACAACTCATGTGAAGGTCTGTTAACAATTGCAGAATGTAAACAAGCAATTTTCTCTATACAGAAAAATAAAGCACCCGGTCCGATGGAATCCCTGTAGAATTTTATCAGGTGTTTTGGGTTGACCTAAATCACATTCTTACGGGTGTCTTGAATGAGTGTCATGCTAATGAAGCTATGTCAAATACTCAAAGGAAAGGACTAATTACATTATTGTATAAGAAAGGAGACCGTTTAAGCCTGAAAAATTGGGGGCCTATAACACTCCTGAACTGTGACTACAAAATCATAGCAGCTGTTTTAGCACGTAAGTTACACAAAGTTATTAAGCATATTATTGACCCTAACCAAACTGGGTATATTGATGGTCGTCTAGCGGCACACAATGTTCGTTTAACAAAAGACATTATTGCATATAATGTTGAAGAAAAATGTAACTGGAGCAATTATGATGGTAGATTTCACTAAAGCATACGATGTTATTGATATGCTTTTTGTAAATAACTGTTTAGAGAAATTAAACTTTGGTCCGTCGTTACGAAAGTGGGTCGAGGTTCTTTACACAGACATTTCAAGTTCAGTCATTGTAAATGGATGGATATCAGAGACGTTCCCAGTCAAGAGAGGGATTCGTCAAGGCTGCCCCCTTTCAGCAGTACTGTTCATTTTGGCAGTTGAATTCATGGCTAATAGAGTTAGGAAAAATAATATCATTCAGAAATTTGATTTTAAAGGGTGCCACTCTACACTTACATTTTTACAATATGCTGACGACACCTTATTCTTTGTTAGAAATAAAAACTCTCTAGAGAATATAATAGATGAATTGGACTTATTTGGGAAAGTCGCAGACCCGAAATTAAATAAAGATAAAACTGTTCTTTTCTGGATTGGAGATGTCAATAGAAGGTGGTCTCTCTTCGACCTTGATCTGTGTTGGTCAACAGAACCTGTACAGTACTTAGGGTATTTTATATCTGCAGACTTATATTATGCTACAAAATTGAGTTGGGAAAATAAATTGACCAAACTACAGAAACTCCTGGATAACTGGAGAAGCAGAAACCACACAATATGTGGAAGAATCATTGTTGTTTAATCACTGGCTTTAAGTATAATAGTTCATTTAATGATGGTAGACACGATTCCACCAAAGTGTCTGCAGAAACAGAATAAATTAGTTTTCTATTTTATTTCGAAATCCAAAATCGACAAGGTAAAAAGATCCGTTACTACTCAAGATTATAGCCAAGGGGGATTACGTATGGTTAATACTGAGAAACAGATACTGAGTTTTCGTTTAAGATGGCTTGGTAGATTATTGGATGACAGTAAAGGTCCATGGAAAGATATGTGTAACTATTGGTTTGATTTGTTCGGTGGTGTAAATCTTCTGTTAAACTGTAACTATGACCATAAATTATTCGATGTCCAGAAATCGCAACTCCCTGATTTTTATCTAGAAATATTACAAGCCTGGAATTATGTGAAAGGTTTGTAGTGAAAATTATTCTGTACAAGATACATTTTTTCATAGGGAAATAGTATGGCATAACAAGGATGTTGTTTTTAATACGAAGTCTTTGTTTTACGCAGATTGGTTTGGTTGTGGAATAATTTATCTAAAGGACCTCTTTGAAGAAAGATTTTTTTTGTCTATTAAAGACCTGTCAGTACGCCTTGTGACAAAAAAAAGCAAGCAAAATCTTTTATTCGATTATACTAAATTGAAGAAAGCTATCCCAAAGATATTGTCAGTGATCTTACCAAGGAAGAAACTGAACCAGTATATTCACCCTCTTGGAATTCCTTATTTTAAATTCGGAAGAGTGTCCTTACCTATCAGTGACGTAAGCAGCAAACGTTTCTACAACCTGATATCTTTTAAACATACATTCAACAACAACAGGTGCTGTCTTTTTGTGGAAAATATACTACAAAGAAATGTTGACTGGTATTCCGTGTTCAAAAGGAATTTAACATATACAAGGGAACATCGCTTTAAAGGGAGTTCAATCTTAAATTGCTGTACAATATACTACCTGTTAGAAACAATCTTTACAAATGGGGATTAGCAGACGACAGATACTGTCCCAAGTGCCATGTCATAGAGGACATAGTGCATGTGTTTATCGAATGTAAACAGAATAAGAATTTCTTTGATTATATCAAACATGTTGTGAAGTACACTTTAAATATTGATTTTGTCATGGATATCTCCTGTTTACTTAAGATTAATATTGACAGAGAGATAGACGTTATAACAAGGATCGCATTATGGTGTATATACAAAATGTTAGTCACCCGGAATAAGTATGGATTTAATGAAAACCGTTTCAAACTAAGATACGTATTTGAAAGAGAAATCAAAAACAGAATTGTTGTAAATCAGGAGCTTAAAAGGCCAGATCAGAGGCCAAAGAAACTGTTACAAGTACTTTAGATGAAAAGTAGCAAAATATTGTATAGTTGATAAAAAAAATATGTGATCTCTATTGATAACATTGTGCGTCAATTGTATTTGTTGTCACAACTTTATTTTGATGTTTGAATGTAAATAAACACCTCATTAGAGGCACACACACACAAAAAAAAACATTCATTCCGTTTCAACTTATCAGCCCGGGGATGGAAACAGAAGCTGATTTTCTCACAAAAGTATTAGCATTTCTTGTGGTTTTATGCAAAGTGTAATCACCTTTCATAAAACAAAGGTTGCATGGTCATCCGGATACTTTTGCTCAAAGCACAAGATGTGCTGATTATTTTGTTTATCTCAAAAACCTTTAGAAAGAAAATGAAATACTGATGCAGTGATGATTGAAGATTAAAATCCTGTTGCAGTAATATATCACAATTTGTACAGTTTTGCAAGCTAGGGCCCTCCCTCCATGACTCTCTTGAAATATCAAACTTCGATGTTTAGTACATGAACATTCAAATAGGAATTTTTGCTCTATTAGCCACGATGGTAGATATGTTGATAAAAGACCACTGATATATGTTTGATATTTGAGTGATGTTAGCCAAGGCACGGCACTTGTGTGCTTAAGGAGGGTATGATAGGATGCAAATATGATTGTGGTTTGGATGAAAATGGCTGGAATACTCCCTTTGGAGTGACGAGTGTGTATTTCAATTTAGAATTGTAAATTTCATACAGAGACTGGTGTAATAATACACTATATCATGCTTTGAATATAGTTACTTTAACTAGAAAGGCTCTGAAATCAAGAAATTGTAACAAAATTAATAAAATGCTCCTATGAAGTGGAGAGTGTGTATTTTTAATGTAGGATTGTAAGTGTCATCCACGTCACCAAAGTAATACAATGTATCATGCTTTAAGGTTAGGTTTAGGATTGGGGTTCAAAGTTGCATGTAATAGCACAGTGTTGGGTCTGGAGGAGAAGTGCGGAATTCAGTTGATTACAGACCAATTGTCACATGAGCGTGTGTGAAATAGTATTTTCCAGAGTTGAAGATGAGGGCATTAATGTTATCGAAACCCCCAAGAGTAGAGCCAACAAATTTGTTTTACCATGCATATCAGGCATAGGCCTATTTCTAAAGAAAGACGTTTAATACATACAATATATAAGTTCATTTATCTATTTGCCAATGGGTCCCTCTTCTGTCTGGTTATGCCTCTGTGATGTCAGCCATTCTAAACTGAAAGTTACTGAGGTGCGATGGCTCAGTGGTAGAGCAGTGTGCTTAAAACCAAGTAAATATACAAATGTCCTTTGTTAAGTTAGTAATCCTCATTGCCAAGTCAATCAGAGAGGGCTTAAAGCTATCAGTCCCCTGGCTGCTTAATTACAAGACAAGATTATTTTGTCGAATGTACGCCCGAGCAAAATGTGTACATGTATTGTGTGCACGTCCGATCTACAGTCGCTCGTATCGCACGGATCATAGCAAGTGTACAACAACTACGAAGTCAGCTCAGTAAGTGGGATACTTACTTACTTAATTAAAGCAGACAGGTAAAACCAAAAAATCAAACCAAGCCAAGCATCATTTTTCAACTGAGCCTTTGTGAATTTAAACTCTTGTCAACTTCGTACTGCTGAGCCGGACAAGAGAGGATCTGCAAAATTATGACCCGATATTAATGTGTAGGATATTGGTAAATGTCAATTGTTCTCAGAAGACATGTGTGATTGTTGTGGCCCAGACGCGGATCCACGTGGGAGGGGCGTCGGTCCCGCCCCCTGGCTCCCAAAACAGGTAAAAAACTTTAATTTTACAGTAAAAAGAGACCAAGAGAAAATGATGAGGGAGAATCCGTCCCACTCCCACCACGCGTGTCATGACATCTATGCAGGGGCGTCGCTAGACCATTTTCAGTGGGGGGGGGGGGGGGGGGGGGGGGGGGTGTAGAGGCCAACGATTACCGACAAAACTAGCCAACAATTACCGACAAAATTAAATGTCCCAATATCTACAAATTTAACCCTATAAACCCGGGGCCGAAGCCTAAATTGTTATTCCTATGGACTATCTATATTACTTGCGTATGAGCAAATGATCATTTTCCTCGACGACATAAATATACGTATTATTTCGTCAACTTAGTCAGCATCATAGCTATATATTTTAATGCAGGCGCAGAGCTAGGATCTTATTTTAGCGCGGGGCGGTGTGGCTGATAGACCTCCCGCGCAAAGCGCAGAAGCTTAGACGTTTCCTAAAATTATTAGGAAAAGAAAACGATTTATTGTAACGTTCTCGACTGTTAATCTTTGTCTGAATGAAGTTCCCCCCCCCCACTCCCTCTCCCTCCCGCGCAAAGCGTGGAAGCTTTGACGTTTCATTAAATAATTATAAGAAGAAGACGATGTGCTGTACCGTTCTCGACTGTTAATCTTTGTTTGAATTCAGTTCCCCCCCCCCCTCAAGCGCAAAGCGCTAAAGCTTTGACGTTTTATTAAAATATTAGAAAAAACAGACGTTTCGTTGTACCGTTCGCGATTCTTAGTTTCCCCCTACGCGCGAAGCGCGGAAGCTTTGACGTTTCCTTAAATTATTAGAGAAAGCAAACGATTCATTGTACCGTTTTCGACTCTTAAAAAGCCCTATTTTTCTGAATTCAGTTCCCCCTCTCGCGCGAAGCTTTGACGTTTCCTTAAATTATTAGAGAAAGCAGACGATTCGTTGTATCGTTCGCAACTCTTAACCCTAATTTGTCTAAATTCAGTTTTCCTCCTCCGCGCGAAGCGCGGAAGCTATGACGTTTCCCTACATTATGAGAGAAAGCAAACGAATTGTTGTACTGTTCTCGACTCTTACTCCTTATCTGAATTCAGTTTTTCCCCCTCCCGCGCGAATCGCGGAAGCTTAGACGTTTCCTTAAATTATTAGAGAAAGAAAACGATTAGTTGTACCGTTCTCGACTCGTCTAAATGAAGTTTTCCCCTCCCGCGCGAAGCGCGGAATTTTTGGCGTTTCATCATGATATAGAGAAAGAGGACGATTCGGTGTACCGTTCTCGACACGTCTAAATGAAGTTTTCCCTTCCCGCGCAAAGCGCGGAATTTTAGGCGTTTCATCATGATATAGAGAAAGAGGACGATTCGTTGTACCGTTCTCGACTCGTCTAAATGAAGTTTTGACCTCCCTAGTTTGTCTAAATTCAGTTTCCCTCCTCCGCGCGAAGCGCGGAAGCTTTGACGTTTCCTTAAATTATTAGAGAAAGCAAACGATTCATTGTACCGTTGTCGACTCTTAATAAGCCCTTTTTGTCTGAATTCAGTTCCCCCTCTCACGCAAATCGCGGAAGCTTTGACGTTTCCTTAAATTATTAGAGAAAACAAACGATTCATTGTACCGTTTTCGACTTTTAAAAAGCCCTATTTTTCTGAATTCAGTTCCCCCTCTCGCGCGAAGCTTTGACGTTTCCTTAAATTATTAGAGAAAGCAGACGATTCGTTGTATCGTTCGCAACTCTTAACCCTTATTTGTCTAAATTCAGTTTCCCTCCTCCGCGCGAAGCGCGTAAACTTTGACGTTTCCCTACATTATGAGAGAAAGCAAACGATTTGTTGTACTGTTCTCGACTCTTACTCCTTATCTGAATTCAGTTTTTCCCCCTCCCGCGCGAATCGCGGAAGCTTAGACGTTTCCTTAAATTATTAGAGAAAGACTCGTCTAAATGAAGTTTTCCCCTCCCGCGCGAAGCGCGGAATTTTCGGCATTTCATCATGATATAGAGAAAGAGGACGATTCGGTTTACCGTTCTCGACACGTCTAAATGAAGTTTTCCCTTCCCGCGCAAAGCGCGGAATTTTAGGCGTTTCATCATGATATAGAGAAAGAGGACGATTCGTTGTACCGTTCTCGACTCTTTTAAAGAAGTTTTGCCCTCCCTAATTTGTCTAAATTCAGTTTCCCTCCTCCGCGCGAAGCGCGGAAGCCATGACGTTTCCCTAAATTATGAGAAAAAGCAAATGATTCGTTGTACAGTTCTCGACTCTTAATCCTCATCTGAATTCAGTTTTCCCCCCTCCCGCGCGAATCGCGGAAGCTAAGACGTTTCCTTAAATATTATTATTAGAGAAAGAAGACGATTCGTTGTACCGTTCATCTAAATGAAGTTTTCCCCTCCCGCGCGAAGCGCGGAATTTTTCGGCGTTTCATCATAATATAGAGAAAGAAGACGATTTGTTGTACCGTTCTCGACTCGTCTAAATAAAGTTTCCTCCTCCCGCGCGAAGCGTGGAATATTTGACGTTTCATCATAATATAGAGAAAGAAGACGATTCGTTGTACCGTTCTCGACTCGTCTAAATGAAGTTTTCCCCTCCCGCGCAAAGCGCGGAATTTTTGGCGTTTCATCATAATAATTATAGAGAAAGAAGACGATTCGTATACTGTTCCCGACTCGTCTAAACGAAGTTTTGCCCTGCCGCGCGAAGAGCGGAATTTTTGGCGTTTCATTATAATATAGAGAAAGAAGACGATTCGTCGTACCGTTCTCGACTCGTCTAAATGAAGATTTCCCCTCTCGAATTTTTGGCGTTTCATCATAATATAGAGAAAGGAAGACGATTCGTCGGTCCGTTGTTGACTCTTGTTGACGCTGATATTATAGGAAAGTGAAACTTCGAGAAAATACAAGTATTGTAGTTGTAGTCACTCTCGAAGTCGTCACAGCGGATAGGGGAACAAAAACTTGTCGGCCGACCGACAATATACATCTCACAGACCTCAAACTTCTGCATTGATATACATGAGGATCGAGCAAGAATACCGACACAGCTGACCCGACACAGCAACATATTTACCCGTGTCTTTCTTGGTCCCTCGACGAGACGACTCCACCCAACAACCCCACCCAACAACCCCCACTCCTCCCCTCTCAGGCTCTTACCTCGATCCCCTCTCTCTCCTCTCTTTCATCCCGCGTTTCTTTTGTTTCCCTTTTCTATTTTTTTTCTTATTTTTTTCCTTTTCTTTCTTTTCTTTCTTTTCCTTTCTTCCCTCTCCTCCCTCTTTTTCTTTTTTCTCTTTCTTTCTTTTCTTTTCTTTCCTTTCTTTTCCTTTCTTTTCCTTTCTTTCCTTTCTTTCCAGTTCCCCCTCTTTTTTCCCTCCCCCTCTTCTCTTTTTTTTCCCGACGGCAGCGCAATTTTACCGACAATATCCTGACAGGTGGGGGGGTGTCGCACCCCCCCACACCCCCCCTTTGGCGACGCCCCTGCATCTATGCCATCCCCAGAACCTTGCGGATCCTAGGTCGCCGATGTCCTCCTGCCTTGGACTACTATCATGAGCCGATCGAGCAAACGCCCTCCTTTTTTCCGACTTGCCACACTCCTCCCCAGAAACCAGGGATACATGGTCATGTAGCTTGAATGCTTATGCATGCTGTGTCTTGGACTTGGACACAACCAGGAGGAATTGATGAGGAGATAAAACCCCTTCCAATCAGAATACATCCATTGTAATAACCTAAGGTAACCAATATCTCCTTGTTCCTGTCTTGGACTGAGGCACAACCAGGAAAGTTTGACAGCAGCAATTCAGCCCCACCAACCCCCTCCCATCAGACCAAGAAGTTACTGGTAACTTCTTGATCAGACGTACCACACCCTTCCTTGAACATAGGGAGACAAGCGTTGTCCATGTCCTAAAATAGACTATGAGACCACTGCATTAATCTGCTACACTTGAAATCTTTGCCTAAATTACCTTTCCTTGAAATATACCTGGAATTTGTAATGAATGTATAACGGTAATCCAGGGAATCGAAAGTGATATTAACCAAGACATTCAGGAAGTAGAGTTTGCAGTAATGTCTCTGTACAATGTATATAGGTGAGATAGAAGCAATTTCATCTAGATGTGATTTCCTAGAAGTCAAACAAAGAGCAGAGAGCAGAATATCACCCCCACATTGCTGATTAAAATTCTTGCCATAGTCCATTCAACAATGCATAGGGACAATGTGGCAGTGATATGCTCTATAATAGCATTGTATTATTATTGATATAGTAGTGAATGAAATTTATGTGAGAACCAAAGTACATTAGAAATTGAATGCCTACGTCACTGAGGGCTGAAAGCATTATGTTTTCGGGTTGTCTGTCTGTACGTATGTCCGTCTGTCTGTCCCGCTATTCATTACTGTGGTTACTGTGATAACTTGAGAACTATTGAATGGTTGTTAACCAAACTTGGATGGATGATGTATGAGCAGCGAAGGATGAAGAGATTATATTTGTTGTGGAAGAGGTCAAAGTTCGAAGGTCATAGGGTTGTAAAAGTGCTAAAAATGAAATATCTTGTTACCGCAATGGTAGGAATAGCATTGAAGCAATTCAAACCAAACTTAGATGAAACATGTATGAGCATGCAGGGATGAACTGATAAAATCTTGGGTTTAAGAGGTTAAAGGTCACAGGTCATAACAGTTTTACAAATTCCAGAAAATATCTTATAACTGTGATAATTGAACAAAATTTGAACCAATGTTGACCAAACTAGGTTCAAGTATGTAAAAGCACTAAAGAAATTAAATGATATGCATTTGGGTCTGTGGGGTCAGATATGTTGAAGGTCACAGGATCATCGATCAATGAATTTACATGTAGGCGGAGGGATATGAGAGCGCAGTCTTATTTATCTTGTTTATGTTTATTGTTTGTATGATATCAACAGTGTTTGCAATTATTTTTTAGAAGAGTAAATGTGATGACGTACGTTGTTGGCAAATGATTTGCACTACCAAAGAGTAGGAGGTGTTTTTAAATTTTGTATTATGTGTTTTTTGCCTATACTTTCCCTTTTATAGTTTGAAACCAATGAAAGCTCAAGGACTTCCTCTTTTAATTGTGTCCATTTATAGCCGGAACCAAACCAAAGTCATTCAATTCAAGAAATGTTGTTCAAATGATGTTGTAGAATGCTTCCCCCTTTGTCATTATAGAAGAAGTACCATTTCTGTATATCACTTTCCATATACCCGGTAGTTAGAAGCAGTCTTGTTGTACAGTCTGTAATGAAATATTACCCAGTAGCTGATATACGTGTACATAAATATTTTTAAAAGAATTACAAAGCATGAAAGTGATAGCATGCTTTTGTTTGTATTTTGAAGATATATATGATCATACCACCACCCTTTATAAACAGAAAACTTATCGTCTGCTGAGAGCCAGGAGGGCATTAACTAAATTCTTGTCCAGATAGTTAACTCCCTTCTGTCTCTCATCAGACCATATGAGGGTTACATGTAGATGCTGATGGGCAGGATGTACCTTAATGGACTGAATTCTTGAATTCTGCATATTAATATACATGTACACAGCTGCTTATGAAACTGTTCATGTATTTTGTGAGAAACTATCATAAAGCAATTTTATACAACTCACTCCTAGATCCTAATCAAATGATTGGTAAGACACGGTCATGTGTGATTAATTTACTTAGACGATCACACGTTTTTTCGTGAAATGAAATTTCAGATTTTTACATACCGGGTACTACCTTTTTGCCACCACCAGAATTCTTCAGTGTAAATCAAGGGCTGGATTTCAAAATGTTTTGAGTAAAGTACATCAGAGATTTGCCCAGAAGTTTATGTACATGATATCACAGAATACATTAAGATATATTGTACAATCCAGCGCAGTACAACATCTGTGGATTACATGAGCAGACAGAAATAAAATCATGTTTCTTATTCATATCATCACTATTCAACTTTCACATCTAAACTATGGATCCATACTAGACTTTGTGACAATATATCCCCGATAAGGGAAACACTAATGTATACATTCTATACCTACATAAATATTGACCGGTAATTATTTTTAACTGGTTCTTATTTTGCGGTGGTCAATAATCGTTCATAGAACTTATTGATGTGTTGCCAATTTGAAATACACATTTTGAAGATCAGGATATTATTCATCATTTAGTAAATTCTCTTTAAAAATAGGATATGGCAACATTGCTAACATTTCAATCATGGATTTTAGAATGATGTATTTCTTTAGGCATGAGAGAATTTTTGTGGAAACACATTTTTGATACTTTTAAAGATGCAATATCACTGCTCTTCACAGGTTCACATGTTCAAGTTTGAGCTTTGTTAAATTTAATTGATATGTGAGACAGAAAGACATATATTCATTCATATCTGTAGTTTTTATATTGAAATTATGATGACAACATTTTTTTGATACCCAAGGAATACGTTTTCCATCAGGTTTACATAAATATGAACTTCGATACCCTATAAATTATTCCTCTTAAATACAATTGATAATTACCAACACTTCAAATTGATTTTCAGAGTACAGTGGGGCCAATGAACACAAAATAAAACCCATGCAAGAGGACAGACATTACATGGGGATAATATGTAAACTCTCCATGGAGTATTTAGAAAATCGCTATTCTCTTGAAAAAAATGCAATCTATTTGTCGTGGAAATTCATACCTGTAGATCCATGTATCTAAATGATATTGTTTGATTACTACGTTTACTTTCTAATCTACTTTTCTTGTATTGTGATTTTTCTTGATGGTCAAACAGAGGGGAATTATGTATGATATAAAATTAAGGCAACTGCTTTGGTTCTTCCATTGTTGGGGAAATACAATTCCCCACGTGGTGCTATTAACTACTTAAATATAATTATGTGTATTTGATTGACCGACTGTACACCACCTATATGCAATTTATGTGAAGTATATGTACATATATATGTTTACATTTTGTACAATGTTATATACCCCGGTAATGCCTGTTAAGCACTTATGATGTCATTGGATCTATATACATATATCTGATAACTTTGTAGCACCTCTTAGATAGTATTCGATCACGATGCCTAGAATTACCATCACATATGACCTCAGATAACCTCTGACCTCTATTTGTATGGTTACCACACTCATCAAAGGTCAATTAAAATATGTACAGAGTAACCTTAATTTCCTACATAGTGAAGGAGTGCTATCCTTCTTGAAATAAAAAAGCGAATAAGAAAATGTGAACCAATTTCATTGTAGTGTTGTAATAAAGACACATTTCAGATGTCCGATAGTTCTGCATGTTTAATATTATAGTCTGTTTGAAGCCATAAGGGCCTTAACGTGTATCATTTAACACAGGGTTATATGCCATTGTGTCTTCAGACAATATATTCAAGAAATGTAGACCTATATGTATCTCAATAACTAAGACTACATACAACAAACATTTGCTGTCTTTAGTTTTGTTCTGAGCCATTTCCGTCACTAGGTTGATATTTATTGAAACCACTTCCTTATATCGGATTGAGTGTCTTGTGATATTGTGTTTATTAACAACGACACTCTTTTAATGATGACAATGATGACTTTTTATAACAATAATACTTGAACGTACACAATTTCCACTTTCATTTCTTTTGTCTGTTCTTTTTTAAGCTAATGAATTTAAATCAAATAAAATCGCAATGTCAGGTAGCCAACTCATGCTGCATTCAAATTACATTAAACATTTTCTAGCGAGTGAGGCGAATCAGGAATATGTGGAATTCCGTTTCCAAACTAACATTTTATATAAATGTAGTTGAAAAGCTACTTTTGTAGACAAATTTACCTTTTTTATTCAGTAAATAGGCTAAACTATCTGTGAAAGAAAGCATGCTTATCAATTTTTAGTGCAATATTTGTGTTATCTCACATTTTATAGGAAGATTGACATTATTTGACTGTACACTCAATGGAGATACTGTGGAAACTCGATTACTTTCAAATCATATTCTTTAGAAATAGATCCGTTTTAAAGAATCAGATTTTCTTTCGTGCATGTTTGTAGGTAGGTATTGTTTTAACATGATTGAATACACTTAAGAAATCAACTTCAGGGCGATTTCAATACCCTATTGTAATGCCTATACAAATATTGTGCGGATTGTGTAGTAAGACATTGTCATGTTCATCCATTTTAATTGATGAGGCAAAAGGGGATTTTCCTTATTTCAATTAAAAAAAGCCTTTTCAGTCGAGTGTTTTTAATTGGATCATTTCGTTTTTGCATTTGTATAACAAAATATGCTTTGATACTATTCTTATGGCATGAGAAATTGAGTTTGTATATTTTTACCTCGTTTTGCAATGATGCCAAAAATACTTTGGCAACCTTTGTTATTAGATGTAATGTAAATCTGTATTTTCAAAGTAGGACTATACATTTAGAATTGCCTATATTCGACTGCTGTGTCCTCACATTGTTGCTGAACACTCCTTCAAATGAAATGTCGATTTGAAAAGTGAAAATTATATCAATAAAGAGAAATTTATTTGTTAAGATGATTTTTATGTGTATTTATAGAAAGACATGTTCGTGTCAATCTATTATCACATATAGTAATAGTAATTGTCACAATTTAAAAATATGTCAGCTGTGAAGATGAAATCTTTCACGGATTAGTCAGCTAATGGCTATGTAATCATAAATTGTTATTGTTAGTAACTTTTCATTTCAGGTAAGCAGATTTCGGTATTGAGGAAATAAGTGTTTTGCATCATTCTGTTACTGTGAAATTACCCAGAGTGTATACTATTTATATGTCCCTTTCACTTGAAAATGTATTGTTATTTTCTATAAGTTGAGTTTATTTCCCGGTGTTTTAAATGTGTGCAACACTCGGTATAAGAAATAATGCAATTCAAATTTATACATCGATACTTTTTGTAATCTTAATATAGTGTTGAGTAAACAGATGACATACATGTAGTAAGTAAATAAAAAACAAACAAGATTTCGATTAAAAATGTTTTAATTTTTCACCAAGCTTATTTTGTGGATGTTTTGGAGGTAATTTTAAATCAAACAACTGAGTTTCCTTTAATAATAATAAGAATAGTTGCAATTAATATAGCGCCTCTATAGTACTTTGAGATGCCATCCAAGCAGAGACAGTGTGAGTTTAGTGAATGCGTGAATGAATGAATGAAATGAATGAAAGTTTCAATCATTTGGGAATCGCAGGCTAAAAGCACTGTATGGTGTCTGCGCTCGCACAAAGACACCTTTAACCCGTAAACCAATGGGGATTGCAGCATGAGGGCACTTTTCAAAAGACTATTGACTGGTGGGCGGGTATATGAGGGGAATAACTAAAATCACGACTGCAATTTCGACCAATCAGATGGCTAGATTCCCAAAGAGAGGTATATAAAGAATATGATTGACTGGTTGAATGAAGGTCACTGACGATGATAAACGATCGAATGCGCCGTGAATGAGAACGTCGCATAAGACACTGCCTGTTCTATCTGTCTCTGTCCGTCTTTCTTCTGTCCAGCGAACGAACCATACAAGTGAATACCGGTAGCCTGATGAAGCTTATCATACCTAAACATACATATACATGTATATTACATATTGAAGGATTGAGAGAGAGAGAGAGAGAGCGAGAGAGAGAGAGAGAGAGAGAGAGAGAAAGAAAGAGAGAGAGAGAGAGAGAGAGGGGGGAATAAGGGGGGATTGGTCTGCTTCAAGTACACACATTAAAAAAGACACATACAACAGATTTAGGTAGAACATTCTTTAATTAACCAACAACTATGCCTTAGTACATATTTCAAGAGAAAAATTGAAGAAAGGTGGTTAAAAGTAGCTGAATTAGATAAGGAATGTGAAGTAGTGAAGTAATTTGTTCATGGTATAGGCCTAAGTAAAATAAGGATTGAATACATTTCCTTTAGCAATAAGTGAAATTATTAAGAAAGTATAGCCATTCAAACGAAACCAATCCCACCTCTCAACATGAAGGTCTCGTTCTTCAAAGGGGGCTACATCAATCATGACCTAACCTGCTCTCTAAATACAGGAGTGAAAATCCACACTCAAGAGTAGTTGAATTCACTCGCAATAGAGTACTTCAATTCTCTACATTGGAGGAGATTCCTTTATAATTCGGAGTGGATTCAACTCTTAATGCAGTGACCGCTGATTGGGAGAGACTGATTGTGAGAAAGGGGAAGAGAGAGAGAGAGAGAGAGAGAGAGAGGAGAGAGGGGAGAGACAGGCTGGGAGAGAAAAACGAGAAAGAGGAGAGAGAGAGGCGAGAAACAGATTGGGAGAGAGAAGGGAAAGACATATTGGGAGAGAGAAACGAGAAAGAGGAGAGAGAGAGAGGGGGACAAACAGATTGGGGGAGACTGATTGGGAGAAAGGGGAAGAGAGAGAGAGAGAGAGAGAGAAAGGAGAGAGGGGAGAGACAGATTGGGAGAGAGAGACGAGAAAGAGGAGAGAGAGAGAGGGGGGATAAACAGATTGGGGGAGACTGATTGGGAGAAAGGGGAAGAGAGAGAGAGAGAGAGAGAGAGAGAGAGAAATGAGAGAGGGGAGAGACAGACTGGGAGAGAGAAACGAGAAAGAGGAGAGAGAGAGAGAGGGGAGAAACAGATTAGAAGGGAGAGACAGATTGGGACAGAGAAACGAGAAAGAGGAGAGAGAGAGAGAGAGAGAGAGGAGGGGGAGAGGTCTGCTACGAGTAAATAAATTAACAAAGACATACCACAGATTTAGGTAGAACACTATTTAATGAACCAATAACTATGCCTTAGTACATATTTTGAAAGAAAAATTGAAGAAACGTGATTAAAAGTAACTTAATCAGGTAAGGAATATAAAGTAATGAATACATTTATTTATGTAATAAGTACAATAAGGAGTGAATACATTTCGTTAAAATAGATGAAATAATATACGAAAACAAAAGCCAATCAAACGAAACCAATCCCACCTCTCAACATGAAGGTCTCGTTCTTCAAAGGGGGCTACATCAATCATGACCTAACCTGCTCTCTAAATACAGGAGTGAAAATCCACACTCAAGAGTAGTTGAATTCACTCTCAATCGAGTACTTCAAACCACTACATTGGAGCATAGACGTTACGTCTATGATTGGAGTAGACTCCTTTATAATTCGGAGTGGATTCAACTGTTAATACAGTGACCGCTGATATGACTAAAAAAAAGAATGGATTTCCACTCCTCTGCTTTAAATGGAGTAGTCCTGATGAAAGGAGTTCTCCATTCCTTACCCATTATTTATTGTGTGACAAAACGAATACATGCATTTAGTCTGAGATATAAATGATGACTTATTGCACGATAGCTGTTATTTTACGTCAATCATTAGGTTGAACAATAGTACGGTATGATGAGATTGCCAATCCAAAAATCATTGTAGGTTTTCAACTCATGTGTGAAAATGTTTAACCATGGCTACAAGTAAGGTAACATTCAAAAATAGTGTGGAGATAAAAACAGTTGATGAACAGATCAATAGCCAAAAATATGACGCTAAAATTGTCATCTCTAGTTCTGGAAGCACTGTAATAAAAACTAAGGTTTTACGATAAGACTAATTCGATGTTGACTAAAAAGATGAAGAGTTACAAACCACTATTTTGGTGAGAGTTTGTTCAAGGAACGAGCTCAACGAGACATAATTAAAGATAAATGTTATCACTAGGTGAATGGAAGACATCTTTGTTCTTGAATCATCTTAAAATAGGCTACATTACATGTATTTTAACATATTTATTTTCTTTTCGATTCCAATGAAAGTTGACGGAAAAAGATAGACTTGACGTCAGATAATGGTCAGAAAAATAGAACCCATCGTATTGCACCGAAGTAATCACATATCAAAAGGCGAACCATTTTACCTTCAATCTCTATAGCCTATCTGAAAGATCTACATGCAACACGAGCGCAAAGACTTTCGAGAAATCAACCTAGAGCGATTTCAATAGCCCTGTGCATCACCTTAGAGTGTGCGAACATCACAATGACGTTATTAAAATATCTGAACGTGATCTCGAAAGGCGATATTGAGTTAATTTCTCGAAAGTCTTGCGATCGAATTATACTTAACAGAAGCAAAACAAAACAAGAAAGAACAAATTTGTGACATTTATAGTCCTACGTACTACTAATACCAACAAAAAGAGCAAATGAATTATTTTTCTTCTGTGATAAGGAGCAACAATTAAGAGATTCTTCCATCATTAAAATGGACGATGGAACAAAACGCAACTAAATACATAAGTAAAACATAACGAATATTAAATGAAAGAAGAAAAATGTAAGTTTGAGGAGATCTGTCTAGAAATATATGGAATAGCATAAAACACATACTCGGACAGGTGTATATGCATTCATTTTAGGCTTTCTACTGTCAGCTACGAATCTATATTTCTGGTTGGCTATCACACAAACTCAAAGTTTTTTGTGCAATCAAATAATGGAACACATGTCACCGTCTCAAATTTGTCAAACTAGGCTACAACATTACGAATATTAAATGAAAGAAGAACAAAGAATTCAAAACTTAATTTGAGAAGATCTGTCTAGAAATATAAGTGAAAGCATAGAACACATACTCATACAGGTGTATATGCATTCATTTTAGACTTCGTATTTCTAATTAAAGGTGTCTTATATATTTGTGTTTGGCTATCACACAAAATCTAAGTTTTAAGGGCAAAAAGAAGAAGAAACAGAGCAAATGTCACCCTTTTAATTTCAGATCACCAATAAGATATCCTTCACCAAGAGGTTGCATTAATTAAAAATCATAGCAGTTATCTTGATATTTGAAATCCAAAGGTTTCCCTTATTTCAGAGGTTTCTTTATCAACACAAGTTCGGGAATAAACAACGAATATTCAAAATGATTCCGTGCTGAGAGGAGTTATGACACTTTAAAATTACACTTGTAAAATTACTCCAATCAAATATCGATTCTATGCAAGGGAATGTCAAGGCGTCTTTATTGTAATAGGCCTATCATTACCATGACCTTTGCCAAGCTGAATCTGTTGATTAATTCGTTAGTGGATGGAAAGGGGAGGGGTTGGCACAACCGGTCCGTGCCCCCCCCCCCCATTAAAAAAGAGAAGAGGTATACTCAAGTACACAACTCATGAAATGACCCATTACACTAAGTAAACATAAAGGTTTATATATATCATTTCTGTCTTTCCCTTTTCTTGAAAGAGGATTAATTCAAGCCTGGCCTAAATTTTATTCTCAAGACGTACAGGAATTGAAGTATAACATTATGTTTCTTTTTTTCTTCCTCTCTCGCTGATTAAACTCGCCCTGAATTAATAGGCCATTTTCGAAATGCAACCAAATTTAATTCATACGTCTTTGTAAAGCACTAAAGCAGGGCTCCCACTTAGCCGAGTTGTATTAGCGAGTTATGGCGAGTTGTGGTGAGTTGACTCAAAGAGGCACTCGCAATAACTCGCGAACGATTCGGTTTGGCTTAGCGAAACTCTTTACAACATTCCAAGACTCTCCTCGAAGTCGCGAGCAGTTCCAAAATTTGGAACATGTTCAACAAAATTCCCCGATTCGTTGTAATTCGAGGTGAACTCGCCTACACTCGTAATATTCTCGCATTACTCGTAACAAGCTCGCGCTGCACTCTTCATAACTCGTAGCAACTAGCCACCTTATGAAGAGTGCAGCGCGAGCTTGTTACGAGTAATGCGAGTATATTACGAGTGTAAGCGAGTTCACCTCGAGTAACAACGAATTCACCTGGAGTAACAACGAATCAGTGACAATTTTGAACATGTTCAATTTTTCGCTGATTCATTGTAGCTCGAGGTGAACTTGCTTAACACTCGTAATATACTCGTAGCAACTCGCCACTTTATGAAGAGTGCAGCGCGAGCTTGTTACAAGTAATGCGTGTATATTACGAGTGTAGGCGAGTTCACCTCGAATTGCAACGAATCGGGGACATTTTTTGAACATGTTCCAAATTTTGGAACTGCTCGCGACTTTGAAGAGAGTCGTGGAATGTTTTAAAGAGTAACGCTAAGCCATACCGAATTATTCGCGAGTTGTTACGAGTTCCTCTTTGAAGCAACTCACCACAACTCGCCATAACTCGCTAATACAACTCGGCCAAGTGGGAGCCCTGCTTTAGATACGGATTACATTATTCACCTGTTATGAATTATATATTTCAATAGTCATAATGCAAATTGCATTACGTTTTTGTTTAGTAGGGCAAGCCATAATATTGGTCCTACGTAGCAACAATTATATTACACAAATAGTCTATTAAATAGATTGTATCGCGACACTTCACAAAGACGTATGCATAACATTTGGTTTAGCCAACATTACGAACGTGGTATATCTGTACACGATATATTTCGATGAACTATATATCCTATATATCCCTCCTAATTTGACAAATGATCCGTTGGAAATAATGAATTGAAATAGGGGATCGATAACTGAAGCAGGGGATATATAATCACTCAAAGCAGATTCCTCCAAACATTTGACCGAAAAACCTGGGTCAACTGATCATGCCAAAGCGAATCATTACAAATCATTAACGCTATCAAGCAACATAGCCCTTTGGGAGCGGGAGGCATCAGAGAGCGGTCCGTTCGTGATGGTGTGGAGTTTGGACTGGAAGCCTGTATTCTGCGGACTACGACGAGATCGTGCTATGCACCCCTGAGCGCAGCGGGAGCCCGAATCGTTGTTGTCACAGATCAGGATTGAGCAATGGACGTACACCTGTTTCGAGAGACGACAGAGCTAGTTAAGAGGTGGAAATTAAATTCAAAGCAACTTTTTTGTACTTTTGTCTATTGATCATGTATTTCATCTTTTGCACAAGCTGCGCCTTGAGCATCTGATTGTGAAGTGGATTTGGCGTCTTACAAATCTGATGTATTATTGTTATTATTATTATAAAAGATGGTTTAACGCTAATCATTAAGTTGTCGTAAATCACAATAAATTCCCGCATTTCGAATGTAGAGCTCCCCGGCCCCCCCCCCCCCACTCTGTGATCGGAGGAATACCATGCGTGTTACCAAAATGTCCGGTAAAGGGGTACTTTTCACGCACACAATCTCCACTCCCTGGGGAGCATTTCAGCCAGGCGTTACTTGACGCTCAAAAACTGTTTGACCAACAATGACGGTCACATCCTACCGGTACCCATTTAACACCTGAGTGGAGAGTAGTAAGTGCAGGTTAATATCTTGCCAAAGGATATTAGTGCCATGTCGGGGTTCGAACCCTCCCAATAAACAAAACACTAAAAAGTAACCTCTTTTGGGAGTGTATTTTAAGTGATTTTAAAGTATGGTGCCTTTTGAACTAGATTTAAACGTTATCGACACGTGCCTTCATTTAAACAAAAAAGATACTCCTGTTCACGTTTTCATCTAACCTAAAAACCACCAATCTATCACGCGACTGGAGTAACGTGATTCCACTTACCTCTGTAAATCAAGTGTTTATGACCAAATAACAACTTGACCAAGCAACGAGTTTTGTGTCCGTTAACCGATGGTGGTGATAAATACGTAATTATTTGGTCTTGAAAGCACCTTTATCGATTGGTTTCACAGGTTATCCAAGGTCGATGGTAATAATCACGTTACTTACACCGGCTAATCGTTTTATTGTTCTGTCCGTGAATCTCTGGTTATATTAAATTAGTAATTCTGAGGTGTCTTACACACCTCTTTAAATGGTTTCAAAGTTACCATAAATTTCTTGGTTATGATCACGTGGCTCACGCTGATTACTAATCTAAGCTGTGAATACGTGATATTTAGGTGTGACAATAAGTAATTATTAGGTGTCTTAAAACACCTTTTTAAATGGTAGTCAAAGTTGCCATAAGTTCCGCGGTGATGATCTCGTGACTCAAACGGATTATTATTCTAAGCTGGGCATACGTGACTTTTAGGTGTGAAAAATTAGTAATTATTAGGTGTCTTAAAACACCTTTTAAAATGGTTTCAAAGTTACCATAATTTTCTTGGTGATGATCACGTCGTTAAAACTGATTACTAATCTAAGCTGTGAATCCGTGATATTAAGGTGTGAAAATTAGTAATTATTAGGTGTCTTAAAACAACTATTTAAATGGTAGTCAAAGTTGCCAGCAGTTCCGCGGTGATGATCTCGTGACTCAAACGGATTATTAATCTAAGCTGGGCATACGTGACTTTTAGATGTGAAAAATTAGTAATTATTAGGTGTCTTAAAACACCTATTTAAATGGTTTCAAAGTTACCATAACTTTCTTGGTGATGATCACGTAGTTAAAACTGATTACTAATCTAAGCTGTGAATCCGTGATATTTAGGTGTGAAAAATTTGTAATTATTAGGTGTCTTAAAACACCTATTTAAATGGTAGTCAAAGTTGCCAGCAGTTCCGCGGTGATGATCTCGTGACTCAAACGGATAATTAATCTAAGCTGGGCATACGTGACTTTTAGGTGTGAAAAATTAGTCATTATTAAGTGTCTTAAAAACACCTATTTAAATGGTAGTCAAAGTTGCCAGCAGTTCCGCGGTGATGATCTCGTGACTCAAACGGATTATTAATATAAGCTGGGTATTCCGTGTTTTCCAGGTGTGAAAATGAGTTATTATTGGGTGTCTTGATGGTTTCACAGTTACCATTTAAGCTCCGTGGTGATAATCCCGTGACTGTTGACATATTTCTATGTTCACCAGTTGATAAATGACTGTTGGCATATTTTCATTGCACCAGTTGATAACTGGAGTGTGCATATTTCCAGTTGCACCAATTGAAGACTGACTTTTGGCATATTTCCAGTTGAACCAGCTGACACCAATTAATTTGCATATTGAATATGGGGTGCGTGCAGATCTATGTTTGTTAAACAATTATCTGAATTTACAGCATATTTCTTAATTACTGATGATTTAGTTATATGCAATTCATTTCGAAAATACTACAAATATAAATTACCAGTTATTAGGACATTTCGCTACTTCGTATAAATTATATTTAGTTAAACATGAATAAGGGAAACATTAACTATGAACTAAATAATTTCAATAAAATACAAGTATATGAAAAAATTTCGATTAATTAAATTATGTAAGTCTACTTATTACCAATGCCTTTACATTGGAAATACAGACGTACCAGTATTGAAGTGTTGTTGCTGTTTAACTGGTTGGAAGTTTTACCAAATTGTTCTAATTGCTCAGCTAGACCAGTTGAATTCTAACTGGCCTGGATCATTTAGCCCAATTCAATTTCCAGGGTTACCAGTTGGCATTAACTGGTTCATCAACTGGACCAGTTGCAACTAGCTTTCTCTTCTGGGATGTTTACACCCCTCCCCCCCCCACCCCCCCCCCCATCCCCTCTAATCCCAAACTGCTTCCGGCACGCCTGGACGTAATTATGGAAGATCTAAGACACGATGTTCAGAAACGGGATGAGAACGTCATTATTTTGGTTCATTTATTGTGTAACATTTGCGTAATTATTGGGTTGAACGCGGGTTACAGTAACATATTTCTTCTTCGACGTAAATTTCACGTGAATGAAGAACATGATTCATCTCAAGTCAGCCACGTAATATTCACGTGAATTTCACGCAGATATTTTGACTAAAACTATCACTAACGCTTCACGTGTTTCTGTGACGCGATAATTTCGTTTATGAAGATGTAATTTCATAACCAAACAAACACGGGAGTATTAGGTTTACAAACCATGGTCTCCAAGGTAGGGATAATCACGTTATTATAATGGTGATATTGCAGTGACAATTGCGTGATTTAGTGTACGTGTGTTTTAAGTTACCTAGTGCAATAAACGTATTAACACATTAACGTAAATGTCCGGTGTTTGAAGAACGTAACTCTCCTCAAGTCGATACCTTGATATTGACGTGATTTTCACGTGATTTTGTTTATTGGGCTTGACCTTCGCATCTCCAGTCAAGCGCGTTAAACCGTTCGGCCCGACACTCCCTCGAAAAAGCATTTGATATTATTTTTCTTGTAAATCATTTTATAGAAAATGATCTGAAAAGTCATTTCATTAATATAATGTTAATTTCAAAAGATTTCAAGACTTCTTGGCAAGGGATCAGCTAAATCGGCTCAGTATCGCACTGACGTCAGAAGTGGGTTTGTCTGGCTACGATTTGAAGTTGATTCGGTTTTTATTTTAACTACAAGGTTTTAAATACACTATGATTCTGATTTGTTAGTATTCTAATCGTTATTTAGAACCTAAATCAGGAAGATGACGTTTGATTAGATTGCAATATCCAATGTTATTGCGATTTATTTAAAATTTAGATCACAGGAGGATCTTATAGTGTGCGGTGATTTTGAGTTTTTTTTGTAGTCTTTTTTGTTTTGTTTCGGTTTTGTTCATTTTTTCCATATTTTTTGCGGTGGTTCTAAGGTTTGCATTACGTCTAGTATTGTTTACAGGGGCGGATCTAGCTTTTTGCTAAGGGGGGGGGTTTGACCAAAATAATGACGATGCGGAGCATCGTCCACGAGCCGCGAAGCGGCGAGCCGATTTTTTGGGGGGTGTTTATTTGAACCCCGTAAGTGATGTTTTCCTGGCATCTATTAACACAATGGAGACCATAAAAAGCAGTGCATGATAACGTCTTTTTAAATCAAGTAACAGTTTAATACATAGTTATATCCAGAGTTATCATGTGTTTGGTTAAGTTACCAGATGAGTTGAATATCTTCTCACAATATTTGCACTTGAAAGGGTTTCTCTCCAGCGTGCGTTCTTTTTTCTTTCTTTTTTTTTTTTTTTTTTTTTTTCCTTTTTTTTTTTTTTTTTTTTTTTTGGGCCGCCCAAGGGGGGGGTTTAAACCCCCTAAACCCCCCCCCCGTAGATCCGCGCCTGGTTTATCATGCAGTATAGGCCTGCTCAACCGAAAGCTTTATACCTTAATAGTTACACCGACAAGACCGACACCGGACCAACTACAGACCGAACGAAAATATTAAATTTCGTCTATATGGTCAAGAATCAGTCGGTTTTGGAGTCTGCCTGAATTCGGTTTGGCGGTGTGACTGAAGTATCAGCCTCTTGTATGGGATATTGTTCCACCAGAGACATGCAATATATTTACAGGTCCCTGGTTACTTTGAGCTACGTGCTGCTCCAATGACCGCCTCTTCGTAAATGCGTATGGGGACGCTTGACAAATTTAATCTTATTACAGGATTCCCCGTACCATCCGGACGGTTAATTTTCATGCAGAAATACCTCACTCGAACTTGGAACCATGCACCGGAATGTTGTGCTGTGGGATTTCAAGTTGCGGTCGGCCCATTATTGAGACTATTGCAATGCCTACGCCAAAATGGTTGAACAAAATACAGTCAATACAGATTCATCTACTAGATCTTTATCACCTTTATCAAGTAGAATTTTCAGGATTTGTTTTACCATGGTGACCAGCTGTGATGCTTCTATATGATACCTTCGAGAACGCGCTCTTACATAATGGTAATAACTCGATACGGTACTGTGCAAATTGTAACCCCACCAAGCATTTAGTACATAAAAACTTGAGAGAAATTAAACCATCATAATTATGATAAACCTTATCATTGCCCTCCTCCCCTGAGTCTCCGAGTTAATAACACAGATAAACTGATACCAGTAAAAAAAACTATTTTCCATTGCACAATTAATACTTAATTTCGACATATTACTCAAGAACCTGAAGGAATTTTTAGCATGCAACGGTATTTCAAGTCAATATTTTTTTGCACCATGATTTTGCATTCAGTAATTGTGTGGTGACTTTCCCAATCGGCGTATGAAAGACTATTCCAGTTGCTGACGCATTCCTACGTCAGTAGAGCTTAGAATAAAGCCCCAGTTGCCTATGAGTTGTCATTTCGATTGCGTTATTACCTGCGCTACTGTGCTTATTAACTGAGCCTGTGGTTGAGTCAAGTAGCCCATGCTTCCGCTTGCACTAATTGTCTGCAACTTTATAAAACCCCACCAGACGTTCGTAGGTTACACAACGCTTCATCAATGAAGCTAAATCTGAAGACTTAAGTTTCTTAGGTAGCACTAAGCCTAACCTAAAACGAAAATCCAATTGAATCCCCATTTAATGTCCCCATTGAATCCCAATTGAATACCAATTGGCAATTCAAAGTACATGGAAAGTGAAACAATGGGTACCTATTGAAACCAAATGGCAATTGGTCAATATTGAAACCAACTGGCAATTGGTCCACATTGAAACGAACGGGCAATTGGTCACCGGTAATCGATCGCCATCACATATCAGTACTAGGCTTATATTGGTAAATCGACCCGGGTAGAAGAATCAGTGATAAACTGATACTTCATAATGTTAAATAGTACAGAACAAATGGACTGGAAAGTCATATGGTCATTTAATTTACAAGCTATGAAAGAAAACAAAATATCAGAATTCAATGTTAAGTTATTACACAACTTATTACCAAATAGGTATAATTTATTCAAATGGAAATTGTGTAACAATCCCTTATGTTTATATGATAATCAGTTACACGACAATCTTCATTTATTTGTAAAATGCAAGCACACAAGATTGTTTTGGTTAAAATTTGGAGACATAATTCGAAAACTTTACAATGTTAATTGTTCTTTTGACAAGTTCGTTTTAATTGAAGGTTATAACTTGAAAAACAAAATATTTAAAAGTTTAAATTTTCTTATCATATATGCAAAATACGCAGTTTATTTAACATTTATGCAAGCAGAAAATCGCAAACTCATGTTTCATGAAGTCTCTATTCTTTGTATTTTCAAAAGACTAATCCACAATCGATTAAAGATCGAAAGGAACTGTAAAACAAAAAAGCTATGCATTTTTTAAAACACTGTTATTCAAGAAAACGAAACATGTTTTATTTGAACTATGTTAAGATGCTACGATGTTATTTCAATTGATTGTGTATGATTGTTTGATTTGTTCAAATGCATATATTTATCAATAAATTCATTTTACAAAAAAAAAAAAAAAAAAAAAAAAAAAATCATAATCGATATTAGCAAGTGTCCACCAAGAGGTATATTCTAATTTCATTTGCATTAAAGAGAAGGTTGAGTTCTGGGAAGAGGTGAAAAATAATTTGTGAGCATTACTCATTCTTATTATGCAAGTCTGGAAGAACATCAGATAAGACATGTTCCCTGAAAAGCATGGCTCTTCAAATACCTTCATATTCTAAATATGCATGTAACATCGTAAAAAACGGGGGGCCGGCTTTTTACGCCACGTGTTCGTGTAGTCCCATATACATCTTTCTGTGTACAGTGTTTGTAACTTTACCAAGACTTGGCCAAATTTCTTATCATTTTGATGATTCCAGAACCTTGCAATACACACAAATTCTTATATGCTAGATGATCAACCTTTTCTGGTCGGTTCCACACCGTTTCTTTCACAATGCAATCGCATGACCAGAACTCAACTTCATCTTTAACCCCATTACAAAGATTATTTGAAGTGAATTTAAGATTAACTTTAGTAAAAATGTTGGCTCGTACATACATCTTGAATAAAAATACATGTTGTTTCTTGGTTAGTAATCATATAATCAATATATCTATTGCTAAAACGTGAATGTATTTGTAACATGATCGGACAAATAATCTATTGGTCAATAATTGCCGAAGGAAAATACAAATCACAAAATGGATGTGCATTGTCATAATTTGCTTAACAAGTCATGATAAATGTATTTTTCTGTGACACGTGTAAAGTAATAATGCATATGCATGAGATACATAGATCCGTTGGTTTGTATTGGTTTCTATTGGACCTATTGGTTTCTATTGGTCTTATTGGTTTCTATTGGTCCCATCGGGTTATATTGGTCTTATTGGTTCTATTGGTTTCTATTGGTCCTATTGGTTTCTAGTGGTCCTAGTGGTTTCTATAGGTCCCATTGGGTTATATTGGTCTTATTGGTCCTATTGATTTCTATTGATTTATATCGGTCCTGTTGGTTTCTTTTGGTCCAATTGGCCCTATTTGACTCTAATCGGGATTTCATTTGGTTCAATTTGACCAATTGGCCCCATTAGACTTTAATGGGATTTCATTTGGACCAATCGGCCCCATTATACTTTAAAAGGTTTTTAATTGGTTTCAATTGGACCAATTGAAGTCCAAAATAGGGCCAATTGGTCCAATTGAAACCAATTGAGGTCCCATTAAAGTCTAATGGGGCCTATAGGCCAATTGGTCCAATAGGGCCAATCTGGACCACTTGAAACCAACTGAAATCCTATTAAAGTCCCATTAAAACCTGTTAAAAACCTATTGAGACCAATTGAAAATTCAATTGGTGTTCAATTGGATTTTCGTATTGGGAATCCTATTCCTAACCCTAACTCTAACCCTAGGTCTTCGTTTATGTACGTAAACCGTATAGTACTGGTGGGGGTTTCTAAAGTTAAGCTTACCGTTGATTTTAGAATCAACGTTTGTCACACTCACATGCCGCATCAGGGCCATTATAATCACTAACACAGTACTACGTCAGTAAAATCGGGACTGTTAGATTTGCACGACGAGAACGTGGACGGCACACTGCCGGGCACTGCCAGTGCCTTAAAAGGATGTCACATTGCCTTAAAAGGATGTCCACGTAGCAGTCTACGTTCTTGTCGTGCAAATCTAAAAGTCACTAATGACACATCAGGTGCAACGGATACAAGGGATACAAAGGGCCATTGTCGACACTCACCTCGTCGTTATCGCCAATGAAGGTGAAAGCATCGATACTGAATCCTTTGAAAGTTGGGGAGGCCCAATTGTAGATGACTGTTGTGCTGTCCACGGCACATCTGCAAAACACAAATACATGTATCGAAATAAATTGGCTTTTATTGTGATATACGTCGTGCATTTTGGAACTTTAGGCTAATGCATTGGCGGACTAGGACTGGAATTCGGTTGAGAGTTTCGATGCGAACCCTCCCACCGAATCTCTAGGATAGATATCAACCTGCCATCAGAGCACAAATCGACCAGCCCTCAATGCATCATATCGAGCGGCCCGTAAATGGGCAGCTCCCTAGACACCCATAGCTAGTCCACCCCTTAGGAATGGCACAGTGTGTGTCCATTCATGAGAGGAGGTACACTGCTCTTACTTGGTGGATGAAATGCAAAAAAAAAAAATGAACAACACCAAAACAATAACAACAAAACAAACACAAACAGGCTGGAAAAAAGCTTAGCCTCAATTGGTATATTTCTACCGAGAATCAACAGGATCAGATACAAAACTTAGTAAGCAAAGGTAGAAAAAAATAATCCACCCTTTATCGATGATATCATAGCGGTGATCGTCCCGAGGGTCTAGCGAGCTCGTTGCCCAGCACGACTCGATGAGAAGCGTGAGGTTCGTGACGGACGTCAGGCGGACGCCGAAGTATAGCGGTGTACCGAGCGTAACTTCGCCGGAATCGTTGGCAGGTTGGTAGAAGCCTGAGTTTGTATACCGGTCTAGGTTTAGCAAGAAATCACCGTACCCTTTCTAGAAAGTGAGTACACATTTGAGAGAAAGAGAAAGATAAATTTCAAAATATACGTGTGTCTAAGACAGAAATTGGTAAATGGGACACAACAATTTACCAGCAAAATTTGATCGAGTCATATAAACTAAGATAATTATAAATATGACAGAAAATCTACAATAATAATTTTCATGTGACATACAGGAGAATTCGCAAGTTATTTCCAACCTTTATCAGAACTCAACCATCAATGAAAGGTTGATAATAAATAATAAAGTGGTCTCATTTACCTATGGTCGCCAATGCTATTTCTACGGGCCTTACAGTTATTATTACCCCAGTATTTAATATCCATTTAATAAACTTAGATCTAAATTGACAAAATTAATGTGGCCTAAACACGTCGTTCAAGGATGTAAGCACTCAGCAAGAGTCGAACCCGGGACCTCTCATATTAGAGTCAACAGCCTAAACAATAATATTGATAATAATAATAATTGTGATATTATTAATAATGATAGTAATATTGATAGAATAAAAGTGATAATAATCATGGTAATAAAAAGATATCAGTACTAAAGTGCTAATTCCATATCCGGCAATTGTCCAGGTGACTGGTTCTAAACAACAGAGGCTGCACATGAGGCTAACCGCAAAATCATTCGAGCAGCGGGATGGTGTAAGGGCAAATTCAGTAGACCACTAGACTATTGTTTAGCACAACAATTGTTTGGAACCAGCAACCTTCACAACTTGGCCAGTATGACGTCACACTTCGGTAATTCTATTTATCGCAAATGTCCTCACGCTGCCGTGCATCTGGCTCTTGAACATGATTACACTGTTCTTGCCAAACGACGTTAGTGCCGAGTTTGGATTACGACCCTCAACCCTTGGATTTATAGACAAGTGAATGAACTACTATTCCACGACATCTCCACCAAGTAATATACAACATTGCTCCTATCAGAATTCGCTTTACTTACGGTACAAAGTAATTGAATCCTAACCTTTTCGAAAACACGAAGATTTGCTTCAGGCAAGAAGGAGTCTTCCAAGACCTGTGTCCTCTCCAGGTAGCAAGTAACAGGGATCTGAAGATAGTGTTTTCTGGTAATGAGCTCATCAGTTCCATTTTCAGGGCGAGGCTTGTAATACGTCACCTTGTTGGTAAATATTATGTAGTCGTCGTCTTGCTGCGTGTATTGATGGGTGGGGGGGGGGGGGGGGACGAGGGCACATTAAAGGAAGATGTTAATAGAGAAACTGTTATAGGGAACAAAAGGTATTAAACAGTTTACCGTTTTTTCTGAGAATGGTTAAAAGTGTTAGCTGTTCTACCGATAATGATGATGATGATGATGATGATACTAATAGGCCTATCATTGTTGTCAGTAATTATGATAATGAGATATGAATACATATATTCAAGATTCAAGATTCAAGATTTATTCATTCCATTCATTCCGTCGAACTGACAACTCAGCCGTAGCCGAACATGCTTGGGATAACCAGCATCAACCAGACTGGGACGGGGTTCAGTGCCTTTCCCAGGAACGGCATTGGTATACACGGAGGGTAAAAGAAGCTATCAATATCCGTCTCAATCCTAATAATTTCAACAGAGACAACGGGATCGATATCCCCGAATTTTGGATGCGGACGATACGCCGCCATGACACTCGCCGTCCTGCTAGCCAACAACGGTCGATTCCACTCAGCAGACGGCCCGAGCCAGCGGCCCGTTGATTGGTCGAGTACCGTATGCGTCGGCCAATAGGCCTGGTGCATCAGCCGAACCAGCGGCCTTGGTGATTGGTCGAGCACCGCGTGCGTCGACCAATAGACATTGGGCGTTATTGTTCCAATTATCGATCGAATTATAGACCGCTCCGCCGGTCCTCCCGTAAAGTATAAAAGACCCTTGCTTACAATAGTTTTTATCACCTGACGAAGTATCGCAGTAGCATACGAAACGTCGTGATCTTTTAGATTCCTTATTGACCACATTGCGAGACAAACGAATATCACTAGCGATATTATTTTCGATACTATATCCGCAATGAGTAATATATTTAGCATTAAAGAAATACAAGTTATACAAACATCAGAAGGTCACTGATCAGTACATTTAAAGGTAAAGAAATCTTCGTACCGGGTAACCATCTAACTGGAGAGTAGCTAATGCAGATGAAGGTGTTTTCTAAAAAACGATGGGTGGGGGGGGGGGGAAGAGGGCACATTAAAGGAAGAGGGCACATTAAAGGAAGATGTTAATAGAGAAACTGTTATAGGGAACAAGAGGTATTAAACAGTTTACCGTTTTTTCTGTGAATGGTCAAAAGTGTTAGCTGTTCTCCCGATGATGATGATGATGATACTAATAGGCCTATCATTGTTGTCAGTAATTATGATAATAAGATATGAATACATATTTCTTCGTACCGGGTAACCATCTAACTGGAGAGTAGCTAATGCATATTCTACGAGCACTGGTAAATATAAACACGACCACTGAAAAAATGGACCAGCGATTCACATCATGAGAGTATTATTGGATTCTCCATCAAGTATTATTTTTGTGATGTTACAATGGTAAATAAAGGTTTATTGACCATACCTCTTGCGTAGTACCACATCCGTCGTACATTGTGGTGATCGCAACATGCTGACTGTCGTGGTCGTATCCAACACAAGACCTGTCTACGAAATGGACATCGCGAGCGTCGTCGCCGATCTCGAGAAGGGTTCTGTCCATAATGAGCGTCATCGACACGCTGTTACAAGTCAGGTCTGCCTCTGCGAGAAGATATCAAATGGATGCATGTTTAAACTATGAACCAAGTGTTCTTGCAATTTATGGACCTAACATGGTGAGAGTGCATTTTCAAGAGGCTAATTATTTCTAGATTTCTTCTTAAAATCTGCATCAGTCATGTTTTATATATTCTGTTTTACTTCATTTTTTTCTCCAACAAAATCATCTCTCTGGAGTGCAAATACAAAATTTATTGAACGTTCATCCCAACGTAAAGATAATTATGTTCATTTCATGAGAGAACCCCCCCTGCAAAACAAAAATCAGAAGGAAAAAAAAATCGTATTTTTCATGTGAGAGTGTAATCGTACAATTATAAATCGTCGGCCTTATGCCAAAAGGGCCTTAACCCGATTATGAGGGTTATTGAGTTATTAACATCACCTTGTAGACTTCATCATTCTATTTTAAATGATGTGCTTCACTTGTTGTAATTCGATATATTTATGAAGATAATCATGAATTTCAAAAGGCCCTTAACGCGTATCTCATCTGTTTCCTTACGCCAAAAGGGCCTTAACCTATACACGGCAATTTTTTATATTTTTTTTTATCAATGACAGATTAATTCGTAATTTCAATTTAATTCAATAAATCTCAGTAGAAACACCATTTAAAACATGATAAGTCTACAATAGACACAACGTACTTAGAATAATCACTGAAAGTATATGTCATGAATTTAGATCATGAATTCTGAGTGAGATTTAAGTTAGATGAAATGCAACTGACTCATGAAATACGCAGATGTCAACGGATGGGACTGTAACGAAAAAAACAAACGAAAAAGGTGTCCTAAATGTACGATCTCTAAAAAATACCTTCACCGTAAGCTGCATTATATTAATAAAAATATTCAGATATCAAAAATACCTTTTCTAAAATTGTAATTAATCAGTTTTATCAGTTTTCGTGATCCAGTAGCCGTAGCAGGGCCTTTCTGGCATACCGAAGGTGTTGCGAAACAAGAACATATCTTTATGCCAGAAGATGCTATTTTGAACCCCCGTTAATGATGTTTTCCTGGCATCTATACTGACATCTACTAACTGTGTAGGTCTGGACACATGATAGCATTTTTCTATGCACATCACATATTTTCACTTGGCAGCCCAAGGTGGGGGGGGGGGGGGGGGGTAAACTCCTAAACTGCATATATCCGCCCCTGCAACATCTTTGGTCTTCTTCTTCTTCTCAATATTGATTTACTGGTCGAGTTACATTATTTGCTGGTCTTTTAGAATCACCAGATTTCAGAGGATTCACACTTCTCACAACGAAAAAATTCTCCATGTGTTAGTCCTTGCGCGATCGTCTCCAGCTCCAGCAGATATTGGGCGTCAGCGCGTGCACACCGGTAATACCGGCGCAGTATAGCCACAGCTGACGGCCGCACTAGCTGGCTGCACTGCGAGATTTCGTTGTTTGTATCGGTAAAACTCAGAGAACCCGGAGAGAAAGCGCCATCTAAGTTCCATTTCATTGATTTAAGGTTCGAAAATTGATACTCAATATTGTGTTAAAGTCATATCAGAAAAGATAATCTTTACTTTATGATTCCACGGGGGCGATTTTTAATTTTGCAATCGCCCCCGTGAGCAACCTGACGGGGGCGATTATGGAGCTCACGGGGGCGAATCGCACATAACCCCCCGTGTATTTTGAGCGCTGGACTGTATTCAATAGGTCCTGTACTGCAGTGCTCGTGACTTATTTGACACAACCAGAGACTGAGTTAGGCACTGTTAAAGACTTTATGATATTGTGTTGAAGTGTCGAATGAAAGTATATGCCCCCTGTACACTCTCTCTCTCTCTAAGTGCCATATCGTTTGACTTTGGCGATCATGCTGTTCCACAACCCTCGGCTCCTAGCCTTCTGTATTAGTACCACTCCCAGTTCTTTCACTCCTCTCTCTTCCAACAATTTCTGCAGACTGTCCATCCAAAGTATCCTCCTTCTTCCCCTACTCCTTCTTCCCACAATTTTCCCTGTCAAAGCAAGGTTCTCTAAGCCTTCTTTACGTGTAATGTGACCCATGAACTTCAACTGCCTAATCAACATCTCACGTATCATTTTCCTTTGCACTCCAGCTCGTGTAAGAACTTCCTCATTACTAACTTTGTCAGTCCAGGGGATTTTCATCATTCTTCTTAGAAACCACATTTCGCAACTTTCCAAACGCTTTTTAGAATCAGAGGCTAAAGTCCATGTTTCACTACCATACATAAGTACTGGGTAGATGTAACAATTCAATACCCTTATTCTGGTCCTCATACACATTGTTCGATTTGTCAGAATTTTGCCTAACTTTGAAAATGCAGATTTAGCGAGAGCTATCCTTCTCTTGATCTCTGTCTCGCATCTGGCATCTTCGGTAATCATGCTGCCGAGGTAGTTAAATGAGGAGACTTGTTTAATAGTCTGTTCTTTCAGTTTCAAGTTACATTTTGGACTGCTCTTCTTGGATACCACCAGGCACTTTGTCTTGGTATAGTTGATCCCTAGTCCCATTCTCTCACTTTCTTTTACAACTACATTCAGGAGTCTTTGGAGATCTTTCTCTGATTCAGAAAATAAAACAGTGTCATCAGCATATCTAATATTTGTGATTGAATGACCACCCACTTGTATCCCATTTTCATCTTCCAATTCTCTTAGAATGATTTCACTATACATATTGAACAGGTCTGGCGACATAACACAACCCTGTCTGACTCCCCGTCTGATGTTGATATATTCACTACACTCTCCTTCTACCCTGATGCATGCAAACTGATTCCAATATAGACTTTGTAGCAGTCTTAGATCTTTCCTATATATATCAAGCTTTTTCAGCTCTTCAAAAAGTTCTGAATGTCTTACTTTATCAAAAGCCTTTGAATAATCAATAAAACACATGTACACATCCTTTTGCATTTCGACTGCTCTCTCCGTTATATTTCTAACCACAAATATTGCATTTCTTGTGCCCGCATCCTTTACAAAACCAAATTGTTCCCTTCCGATCATGGGAGTTATGCTTCTTCTTGCTCTCAAAAGCAGAATCCTCAAAATAATCTTAGTGATATGGCAAATAAGGCTGATTGTCCTATATTGCTCACAATCCACGGCTCCCAGTTTCTTTGGGAGAGTAATGAAAATGGATCTGCCCAATTCATCTGGAAATGTTCCGTCATCATATATTTTGTTGATAATTTCTGTTAATCTATCAACACCATATTCCTCTAATGCTTCAAACATTTCAGTGACCACACCATCTGGTCCAGCTGCTTTGTTCTTCTTCATCTTTGACATTGCCCAACGGACTTCAGATTTAAGAATTTTCTCCCCTTTGACTTCATCTGCAAAACTCGGCATTGCTTCCCTACTATCCTCAAAAAGTTCACCAATGTATTGCGTCCACCTACTCATTTTGTCCTTCATTTCAAACAGGATTGACCCATCTTTTCCTTTGATACAGCCAGGGTTTGAACAATCAGACTTTTTACCTGAAATCTCATTTATTCTTTGGTAAACATTACTATTCTTATCGAATTGATTTTCAATTTCTACACATTGTTCGTTTAGCCAGCTCTCTTTTGCCTCATTACATTTTTGTCTAATTTGTTTGTCTAGGTCCCTATATTTCTTGCATTGTCTATTTCCAATTTTCTGTCTATCTTTCATCATTAAAAGAATCTCCTCTGTCATCCATTTGTTCCTTCTTTTTCTCTCTTTCGTCGGCACATACTCTTCCGCTGTTTCTACCAGAATATTTCTCATCGTCTCCCACGTGTTTTCTTCACCTTCATCTATGAGCAACTCAAACCTATTCTTTACTTGTACAGTAAATTCTTGACGTATGTCCGCTTTGCTCAACTGTTTAAAATCCAATATTTTCACAACTTTTGGTCTCTTGAGTTTCTTTAATTTGCACTGAAGTGTACATATCACCGGCACATGATCACTTCCGCAGTCAGCCCCTGGATACGTTTTTTATTGTTTCACTGCTCTTTTAAATCTACTATTTATGGCAATATAGTCTATCTGGTTTCTGACGATGTCGCCAGGACTCTTCCAAGTGTATACTCGTCTAGGGTGTTCTTTGAACCAAGTATTAGTGATGACCATGTTCTCCCCCTCACACCACTGAACCCATCTGTCACCTCGTTCATTCCTTTCACCAATTCCATGCGGACCTACTGCTTTGCCCTTTATACCTTGACCGACTTTAGCGTTCAGGTCTCCCAGGACAATGACAATGTCATTCGATTTGCACTGAGATTTAGCTTTATCTAAGGAATCATAAAAGGTGTCAATAACTTCGTCAGCACTATCTGCCGTTGGTGCATAAACCGCTATGATTGAGATGTTAAAAGGGTGTCCCTGTAATTTCACTAGGAGCACCCTATCACTTACACACCAGTGTCCCAACACACTCTTTGAGATATCTGGATCCAGCAGTAACCCCACACCTCTTTCATGCTTTTCACCTCCTGCATAAATCAATCTGTACTCATCTATCACAAACTCGCCGTTATTCAGCCATCTTGTTTCATTTAGTCCTAATATGTTGACATTTAGCCTCATCATCTCTTGTTTAACATTTTCCAGCTTGCCGCTCTGATACAGTGTTCTCACATTCCATGTTCCAACTCTGATGGTATTCCTATTGCGAACAGTAGCTGGCTGACGGTCGGGGCCCACCTGTCGCCCATGGGACACCCTACCGGGCGAGGTGCTTGTACCTTGAGGTAGACGAGCCCCCTTCACGCCTTTGGCTTTTGCTTTAGAGTTGTGGTTCATCATGATTGTTCTTGGAAAAAATAGTGAAGTAATTTTCCGTTGCCTTCTTCACCGCAGTAGTTAGCCGTATCTGGGATTATCGAGCACGCCAGTCATTATCAGAGGTTCACCGTTGTCCTAAAAGGATCTTCCGCCGAAACACTCCTACTGCATCGCTGCTGCCCAATGCAGAGCAAGCTAGGCTTATTTAAAGGCGGCCTAAACTCGCCTTCCCAATTCAACGTCTTAGGGGATGCAAGTTTTTATTGGTCCTACTGGTGCCACCCAGTACCACCACCAGCCCCCTGATGTTGAATGGTCCCCTTTTAGTCGCCTTTTACGACATGCAGAGGATACGTGGGGGGTATTTCATTCAGGCGTTATTTCATTCACGCAGTTCAAACGAATTCAGGCACATGCATACACATACCAGGTCCAGACATTATTTCTAGCTACAGACACAACCCCATGAGGCAGGGTGCGCTAGTCTGGGACGAAGTTTAGGATTTGTCAGAAATTCGACTTTCGATGGAAAAACGATGAAAATCAATGCGTACATGAAATATATATAACAAGTAGTGCAGAGCCGTCTTTATATTGAGGGGGATTACTGTTCGCCGCGTACTGTGGGATGAATGTTTATCAATTAATCAACTGGTTTCTTTTGGAGAAGTGTTATAGCGCCTCGTGTGCAAGGGCTTTAGTGGTGGCAGTACCAGTATTGAATAAAAACAAAAAACGGACATCGACCTAACAAACAAAAATCAGATGTGTTTACGATCAGGCAAGCAGACAACACTGGCATCTTCCCCATGACTGCAGTCATGATTTCCGAAACCGTTATGCGGGCAGTCGAAAATGTGTGCCTCAATGCCCGAGCAATTGACGTTATCCATCCAAATAGGACCACTGCCCCGGCCGTAGCGGGCCCGGCTTGGGGCACTGAGGGCATCCCGGTAGCCTAGACTTCTGCAGACCACACGTGCGTCGTCTATGCCCCAATAGTCGTCACAGACGGTTCCCCAAGATCCGCTGTGGAATACCTCTACCCTTCCTTCGTGTGCTTCGTTACCATTCACGAGACGAACTGTGGAAGAAATAAAAGCTTGGAATCTATTTCAACACACATGCAGCAGATAAAGAACCGGGGCGGGGTGCAAGAGAGATGTAATCGATCAAACTTGAGTTTCCAAACTTTTTATGTGGATTTTATACGAAATGATTGCGCCTTTAAAGCAGCCATAACTATATATCAGCGGAAAGCTCATGACCTCAGGAATTTGGCAACAAATATTTCAGATTTTTAAAAGTCTTAATTATGTCGTTAAAAAAAAGAAAAACACGAATATGGACAAAATATTCCAGATTTTTTAAATACGTAATTAAGTCGTTAAAAAAACACGAATCTTCATTCAATCATTTTCTTGCCCAAATAAAACCAATTAAAAGCCCTAAATAATGTGACGTAGGCGATTGTAGCATGTCCCCAAAACATGAGCTCGTTTTACCACAACATGTAGTTTATGGCTTTGTTGTATAAGTTTGTTGCATGACTTTTGATCTTTTTCTATGTACATTACGTGTATGTTCTTCGAATTGAATAAAGATTAACAAAAAAAATGAGAAAGGATAATGTTGCTTAAAGGTAATACAAAGTTTTGGGAAATTTTGAAAATTGGGTGGATAGTGAATCTTTACAATTTTGATATATTTGGATGCCCCTGTGGATGTATTATAAGCACTAAAAAAATTAGCCCCTAAAACACTTCTGTTTTCAAGAAAAATTGAATATAAAAATTTACCGGTGCTCCCGGTAAATGTTGATAAATTTCAAATAGCGCCTATGGCCGTACATTGGTAGGTGCGACCATGAAAATCTCAGAATATGTAGTTGTGATATATAATTTCCAAACGAGAATAGCTAATCGGTCGATTTTAGTCAAGAACCATTGTTTCGTAGCTAAATTAATATCTTGACCTTGAGAGGGAGCTATACAACATAAAGAGTTTATTATTCATAATTTCATAAATTTAGACTCGATTTCAACCGCGACAACGATCAATGAATAGTGTAGGATCGCATATGCTTCCAATATTTTAATTTGAACCAAATCCATGACCCCATACCAAAACTTTGTAATACCTTTAATACATAAAACTGACGAAGAAAATTATACAGATGAAATAATTCAATGAAAATGAACAAAATATGTAATTAATATTGCGATCGCTAATGCCGGCCATTATTCGTGCTCAAATCACACTGACAAACAAAACTACATCAAATTAAACATCTTTCAGTGTTTGTTTCGTATATTGGACGGTGGAGGCTTCTTGAAACAAATTTCACAACATTATATGTTGTAGATATTACCGATTTTAGCTTTTTTTCGACCCGTCCTCTCTATCGGATTCCTATTGCGATCTTTACCGTCTATTCTGTCAAGCAAGTTCATAATTTGCGATGGTACATTACGTCGATGGAATCTACCCACTTTTGGTCAAACCCTAGTAGGTCCGTGATCAATCATAGTCGACATGTAAACACTTGATTTTAATTCAGCAAGTATATTAATTTTAGGATTTCAGTTGCCGATTTATTAGATAAAAATTGATATTATTCCTTGACAATGTCATTAAACTTTCAGACTTAAATATTAATGCATTGTTGGTCATAATGATGGAATAATTATTGTTTACCCCAATTTATTGAATGATTTTGACAATGATTTATTCCTAATAGATCTAAATAATAGTATACATTCTCAGAGGTTATTGAATGACAATTGGGGTGTGTTTGTTTTGCGTGACTGCTAAAGCATGTGTGTGCTACAATGCTAATCAACTAGGGGACCTACGTCCTTAAGTCATAACTGACAGTAATGGGGATTAATACCTCATAAAAGGGCACTTATATAGCACATCGACACGGTTCTGATCCTGGGGGCGCACAGTAACGAGGCCATTGCTTAGCCAATGAATCATGCATGTACGCAGCGGGCGCTAGGGTATATCGACGCCCCCAACAAAAAAATCTTCTATATATATGGGGATGCCTTGAACCATAATGCATGGCCCTACAGACGAATTTTTCCTGTTGGGTATAAACTTGGGGAAAATGCAATGAATTATTGCAAATTTATTTCATTTTCTTTGTTTTGTTTTGTTTTTGTGGGGGTGTTGACGTACCCTAACGCCCGATGCGTACAGTCATGATTCATTGGCTAAGATATGGCCTCGTTACTGTGAGCCCCCAGGTTCAGAACCGTGTCGATGTGCTATATTAGTGCCCTTTTATGAGGCATTAATCCCCATTACTGTCAAATATGACTTAAGGACGTAGGTCCCCTAGTTGATTAGCATAGTAGCACACACATGCTTTAGCAGTCACGCAAAACAAACACTCCCCAATTGTCATTCAATAAAATCTGAGAATGTATACTATTATTTAGATCTATTAGGAATAAATCATTTTCAAAATCATTTCATAAATTGGGGTAAAAATAATTATTCCACCATTATGACCCACAGTGTATTTATTTAATTACAAATGTTATGGATAATAAATCATTAACATTAATGACAACAACAACAAACAACTCTAATTGTATAATTTTAGATGAGGACTTCTGATAGTCAAAGAAATTCCAGAAATAGATGTGCTGCACTCCAAATCGATTCGGAGCAATGTAAATTAGTATCACTTAGTTTAATTAAGTTTTACTTCATTTAAATATTTGGTTGAGCTAGAACGAAGTATAGGCCTAACATTAATCAGAATCTCTTCTTTTGGAGAAAAAAAAAGAGTCAACTGAGACCAAAGGATTTATTTTGGTCCAAAAGAAGACAGAGAAAACACAACTATATTGCTTTCATGGTGTTGCGACCGTATGGGATAAGAGCGAAATCAAAATACGTCAGGAATTTTCAGGGATTCTTCTTCATTCTATTTTTTAAAATCCAACAATTGATAAACCGAAACAATTCAATAGTGTTCAGAATTATGAAAGTTATTCATACATTTTAATTAAATTATAATTTTAGAAGAAGACTTATAATTTCAACCCAACACGAAAAAAAGATGTCCTGTAATTCAGAAATTAACTAGGTATTATCCACTTTAATTAAGTTTGTACTTTCAATCTGTATATAGTTAAGCTACAACGAAGTATAACATGAAGCTGAATCTCTTCAACCTAAGGGTGGCTTTATACAAAAGTGTACATTAATCGTGAGAAAGGTATCTTAATGAAATGATAATAACAACAACAATAATTTTAATATTGATGATAATAGTAATAATTATAATAAGGATAATGTTAATGATTACGATTGCAATAATGATTCGGTCTTATTTACCAAGGTTACCACAGCAATTACAATACTGCTCATCCTACTGACCATGTTAGTAGTATTACCCGACTTACCCCAGCAATTGTAGGTGTCCTTTAAATACAAATGGATCGAGAGGGAAATATGAAGGCAAAACCATTTGTCTTAGGATGTAATAACTGAAGAAGGATCGAACCCGGGAACTCTCGTATGTGGGTCAAGAGCATTTAGCAATGTGCCATAGTGCCCCCACTACATTGTTATGACTCACCCGGATCAGCTTGGTGAGTAGTAGGGTTGTAAACTTCTGTTGTTGTTTGTATTTCTTCTGCAAATTATGATGACAGGAAAGAATGAAACACGACGGAGCAAAAGGCAATTTTCTAATCAGACTTTTGAAAGTGTATTTTAATATTGAATCAAAATAATTATGATAACTTTCATGATGGAATTCCTATTCAAATTTAAGAGAGACTTTTAGAGGGTGTTAACAGTTTATTCTAGTTTTCTATTTGCAATCAACGGTCCATCCTTAACATATTTAGTTAAACCCGACCCCGGGTTAAGGATCACGTTTAACGAAGGAAAAAGGTAGACCTCGGATTAACTGCATTATAGTTGATGCATCATATTATAAACAAAATTGGATTTAGATCTTAAATAGAATATGGGTCAATGTATTCTTAAAATTCCCCCATGCCCCCCTCCTGGATCTGCCACTATAATGACGGTGAACTCGTAATGCGAAACAGATACAAACCTCGATACACATGTATGCCGTATGGATATACGAAAGTGTTGTGGTTGTAGATACTGTAACCGCTGCTGCTGTTGGTTGAAGTTACACCAAGTGCACCATGAGTCACATCCGTCCATAGTATACTGTCGTCGACGACTGCTAAGTCCAAAGGACTAATCGACGATGTCGCGAGATGAACCATTCTGTCGTTGCCCCAGAGGTCGACGGACTCGATTGCATCGGTTAGACTGTCGCACCAGTACACCCGCGAACCTGGGCATCGATTCACGAAACCGTCATAAGTACATGTTCACCGACATCTTGAAACGTATCTCAATCTTAACCCTAAAAAGGCCGGGCTATTTAAGGTCTTAATACGCCCGGGGGGGGGGGGGGGGCATTATGGCCCCCTTAAGATCTAGGCCGTGAAAATTCATCCATTTGCATATTTGTGATAATTTATGAAAATAAGGTCATACAATTCACACTTTTACCCATTAATCATATATTCAAAAATATTAGTTTTCACTACATATATCATTTAGATCATTTGGAATAATAATATCAAAAAGAAAATTGGAAGGGCAGCGTTATTCCTCATGTTATCTATTGATTTTACAATTTCTTATGTATTTCTCTGTTTTTTATTTATGTATTTTATTGTTTTTGTGTTTTTATTTTAATTCTAACTTTAATTCAACTATTTTGAACCCCCAAATAAACACCCAAACTCATATGGAAACGTTGTATCATCCGCTCAATGTGACTTGCGTGCATAGAACAAATAAGCATTTTTCCATGAAAAAGTGAAGTTTTCTAAAATGTGCGTTTCTTTCCAGCATTGGGGCGCCCGGCAGTCACTCGGGTAACATTTCATAAAGTATAATATAAAAAGACCATATGCAAATTTTCTGTACTTTTGTCGGAAAAATACATTTATCCAGCACAATGTCGTCTCTTTTTGCGTTGGAGAAGAGCAAATAGCGAGTTTCAATCACACTTTGGCCACTCTCGCAAGCTCTCACTCGTTTCACTGTGGTCAAGCGACTTTGGGGCAAGCAGTTAATGAAAATACTAATCGTTAGCTTTCTTCTGGTATTTAACTTGTTTTTATTGATTGTATAATTTTGTCGGAATAAAGGAAACAAAAAGGCTCGACCAATAACTTATCAGCGTCTGAATTGACCTTTTGACCTTGAATTTCCTGATGCAAGCGCACTAATGACGTCATCTTCGCTAAATCGGTGTCTTTTATCGTAAAATGCGACACTTTCACAATGTTTATACATCTTGTTTAATTATTAGAAAGATATAACATATTTTTTCTGATATCACTGAAGTTTTGGGTTTTATTTAATGATTAATTTTAAAATAAGAGCCATTTTACTGTTTTAATTTACTGGATCGTACCATTAAAGTCGCAGGGTAGAAAGATGCATTTTCCAACCGCGCCAAATTTAATTTACGCTCCGACATTCTGTTAAATGGGTTCGTGTTGTTAATAATCCACTGCTTTCTGCTCCAACAAACGTCCACATGCGGAGTCGTTTATCAAATAAATTATTCAAATTTATGGATGCTTCCTAGCTTCCCAGGTGTTTGTGTTGTTATAGCATTTCATTCACCTGCTATCATTCTTTGTACTCCAATTGCCAGAACGCAAATTTCATTTTGGTTTTATAGTTTCATCGGAGTCGTTTATCAACTCATGTATTCAAATTTATGAATGCTTCCTCCCCAGGTGTTTGTGGTGTTTATGCATTTCATTCACCTGTTATTATCCTTTGAACTCCAATTGTTAGAATACAAAATGCATTTTGGTTTTATAGTTTCATGCAATATATAAGTCAATAAAAGAGTATGTTCTGCACAATAAAAACAATGTGTGTCCCTATTGTACAATATAATGTGTCCCCTCATTTTGTAATAGTTATTTTACCCATTCACATAATGGCACTACCTGCCCGATGAAGCCAGTGGCCTGTGACCCCTGAGCACTCAACACCGTGTGGGAGTCAGTTTGTGGTAACTTCTTTTATGAGACAAATACAAGCAAACGTTTCCATATGATGAACAAGACCAAATAACCAATGTTCTATCTCTTTTTTGGAAAAAATGAGATTTCCATATGTTTTGTACACAAATCACGAAAATGAGCGATTTTCTGGCCAACATGCAAAGACAAAAGGTCACGTGACTTTGTAAAGCTAGGTCCGATTTTCAAAAAAATTAATTCAAAATATGCGCAAGACTCGAAAGAAGAAAATCCGCGAGCGGTGGGGCGCCATCCGTTTGCGTTCCCGAACAATCAGGAAAATCGCAGAGGGGGTGGGGGGGGGGGGGCATAATGCCTCCCGGCCTTAATAGGGTTAATACACGCGTTTCAATGGGATGTCGGCGATCTTGCACGACGGTTTCATGAAACGACGCCCGGATGGTTAAATTATATAGTAATTAAATTCATAATTACTGATACGTTATTGTTTACTCTGAGTGTGATATCCAGCATTTTATTTTATTTTTCAAATTAGGTTTTATTCACGACTTGTCAAAAAGTCCAAAGACTATAATTTGGAAGTTTAACATTAAACATACAATCATATAAAAAAAGCATTACAATATATATATAAATAATCTTTCAGCTGGGGAAGACAAAAAAGAAAAAAGAAATCACCAAAAATGAGTTTTGGCGCAGTTTGGTTCCTCCCTGGCCCACTTTGCATCGCCTATTGAAGGTGGTGCTGGAAGCATTATGTTTTCGGGTTGTCCGTCCGTCCGTTCCGTTTTCTCGTTAACGCGATATCTCAAAAACCACTTGAGATATGAAATTCAAACTTAAAGGTGTTATGTATCCCCATAGTAAGAACATCTGATTAGATTTGGAATAACTAGGTCAAAGGTCTAAGGTAACAGAGATCAACGTATGGAATACCATGTATTGGCCTCGTTATCGCGATATCTCAAGAACCACTAGTCAAAGAGATATGAGACTTAAACTTGGTGATATTATGTATCACTATATGAAGACAATTTGATTTGATTTTGGTGAAGCTGTGTCAAAGGTCACAGAGGTCAGTTTTTGAAATTCTAGATATAGCCTTGTTATCACGATATCTCAAGAACCACAAGAGATACGAAGCTCAAACCATAGGAAAATGATTAGATGAGATTTTGGGTTCAAAGATTTAAGATCACAGAGGTTAATTTGACATCTCAATAACCACCAGAGATAGGCTTTTTTGTTTTCATCGTGACATGTCACGAACAATTCCTTCCATTTCCTATTCTGAGTTTAAGGCGCAGTCATATAGGAGACGCAGTCGCATTCGTCTTCTTTTGATTCGGATTGTTTTTAACTAGTAGCCCGTAACATCAATGTTCTCTACTAAAGACTGAGTGGCAGAGTATACAATCCGGGTGGCAATCGGAACGCTTTGATTTCAGGAAAGGGTTTTTTCATGGAGACCCTCTACCCCCCATTGTATTTCTCATGTGTTTCAACCCAATTGTTGAATATCTTGAAACCCAGAAGCAGCAATATGGTTACGATTCCGCCGGCCCAAAAGTAATAACAACCCCGTCTGCTGATGACTTCAACCTGATAACTGGAAATAAAAGGTATCATCAAAAACTTGTTCAAGAAGTAGACAAACTACTCAGTAGTATGGGCTTAACAATTTAAGAAGTGTCGTTCCATATCAATTTCAAGCGGTAAATCAACAGTTACTGACTTTTCCTTAGCTAGCTCCCAATAAAAAAATTCAGGTGATGTTAATTGTACATGCATGCAACTCAACTTGGACAACCAGATACACCTCTAGACAAATACATACACAGACGGCTGGGCATCCCCAGGTGTGGTGCCAATATTGCTGTAGTTCATGCCCCAGGGGGGGGGGGGGGCTTAATATACCCACTATCTCTGAACTCTATCGAACATGTCATTGCCTTGCCTACAGTAGTTCGAAAGTTAAAGGCGATGAAATTGTAGTCCATGCCCTATATCAATAAATTGGCCAGAGAGACCAAATTCATCAAACCAGTTTACAAACGAATTGGAAAGATACCAACAAATCTGTCAAAATGAACCTGAAAGAGGAAAGCAGGAAAAATGGAAAAAATTAACTTCTCTTAGTCTAAGGTGACTTCATAAAGGGACTAGAAACGGAAAACTGTGACTCGTCTTGGAAGTCCCTTATTTTCAATCTACCACAAGGAGTTTTAAAATGTGCAATAAATGCAGTGAGCGATTGATAGTCTGCCGAGTAATAACAACTTGTATCGTTGGGGTAAGCGAATAAATGACTTGTGTAGTTTGTGTCAAGCTAAAGGTACCATGCATCACGTATTGAATAAGTGTCAGGAATTGTTGAATAAATACACATGGCGTTAAAATAACATTGTACATAATCTGCTAAAGAGCATTAAACAGAACGGCCTTGATAATGATCACCAAGTTTATGCCGATGTGGAAGGGGAGACTACCAATGGAGGGACAGTTCCCCAACCATTGTTCCCACACAACAAAGACCTAATATGTGTTTTATTAATTTGATAAAAAATGAAATACTAGCATTTGAGTTGACAATCCCATTTGAAACCAACATACGACAGGCCCACCAAAGAAAAACGGACAGGTACGCCGGAATGATACATGATATATCAGAAGCCGGCTGGAACCCCCCCCCCCCCAATTATTGTGTATAGAGATAGATACCCGTGGTCTGGTAATTCCAGATAACAAACACAGACTTATAGATATGTTGACAAAATGTAAATGCAAAGTAAGGCATCCACAACTGAGAAACGAAATCTTGAAAACTGTACTCTGTTCGGGTCGTATGTTATTTGTTAAAGCCGGTCGGAACGCACCTGGCAATCACAACATTGCTTGGGAGTGTAATTGGTTTAACTATTTGGTATGACTTGCTGTAGCGAGACCTCTCTTTGTCTCTCTCTCTTCTCTTTCTCTTTCTCTCTCTCTTTCTTTTTCTATCTCTCTATCTCTATCACCCCTCTCTCTATTATGGTGATAGTTTCTCGTGGTGTGATTATGCATGCTACAAAGAATTGATTGATAGATAGTGATGACGGTACGTAAATATAAGGTGAGGTATATGGAACTGGGGAAAGTAATATTTCAAAATAATATTGTGGGTTAATGTTATTTGTTACAGCCTATCGGAACTCACTGGGCAATCACTAAAATACTTGGAGGTGTTATTACTTTAGATTTCATAGGAGACGTATATAACCTGTTATAACGGGACCTCCCTATCTCTCTCTCTCTCTCTCTCTTTCTCTCTCTATCTCTCTCTCTCCCTCTCTTCAACTCTCTCTCTCTCTCTATGAAGATAGGTTCCCGTGGTTGATTACTCATGATATTAAGAAGAGAAAGATAGATATGCATAGCGAAGTATTCCTAATTAGGAAAGTAATTTTTTTTTTTGTAAGGAATTATTATTGTTTTTATTTTAAGAAACTGACTTTATGATGTTCCTTTTTTCAGATTTTTTGATTGTGTATTGGGATTGTTTAACCCTGAATGAGATGCATCCAATGTAATTCAAATCTTGGACCTGGGTTTTATGTAACATCTTTATTATTATGTGATATGTATTTTCTTCAATAAAGATGAATACCCTAAACACCAAACAATCCTTTTAATTTGTTTTTTAATTGTTTGGCGTTCAATTTAATCCTTACCGTTAGCATTAAATTCCAACCCAATGGGAGAAGAGAGGCCAGAACTGACAATGACGTATCTGTCTCCGCCATCAAGATTGGCCCTCTCGATTCGATCGTAACCATAGTCTGTCCAAAACATCACTCTGTATGAGGGTGGAGAATAGTAATTACAATGATAATTAAATGATGCAACATATCTAGGTTTTCACAGAATCTTGTTTTAATCCACATGATAATCTTTATTTATTTCAAATAGCCTCCTAAATTCTTGTTTCATGATATCTAAGTTCTCTCTACCCACTTGCCCAATGCGCCTTTTCATAAGCACTACATAAGTAGGATGGATCCCTAACTTAAGGTTCATCTGTGATTTTTTGTTAAAGAAGCTAATTTCAACTGATTTGGGTAGAAATGGGTATTGAAAACTACCAAAAACAGAGGGAAGGTATGGGAGTTGGGGAGATTTTTTTAAATTGGAGGGTCAAAGGTGATAGATCCCTGCCTAAAATCATTACAAATTATATTTCAGCAACAAAATATGTTATACAGATTATCTAGTTGTCAAAATGCACAGAATTACAAAAGAAGATGACATAAAATAATTATTGGCCCTTGGGACCAAATCCTGAACGACGAAAATGAGGTAAAATGTCAAAAATAGACGTTTTATCACTAACATTTTACAGCCGTCTCTAGGACTATTCAGAGCAATTTGTAAGAAGTCTGTAGCGTCTAGGATAATGGAGATAGGTGGGGCTGGAGGAAAGAACTTAGATATGAATCGCAAGTACTGTGTGCAAAACGAATGTGATTTTGGCGTGAGATAAAACGCAAACAAGAACGAGGCTTTGACAAAAGTCGTTCATGCAATTAACACAAACTTCCTTCTATCTCCGACACAGACGATCTGAACATCACACCAGAATATTATTTGTCTGCGGTACGATTGTTTCGGAGACAAATGTTGTTTGTATCGTTAATGAATGCATACTTATGTTGGGTCCGGGGCTGTGCCCCGATGGAATGTAATTTGCATAGGCAGCTCGTACAGGTGTGCGAGCTAATTCTGCCACGGAGACCAGGGCGTGGCATGAATTAGTGTGTAATTGAATCATTCTAGCTTGAACTTTCAACGAGACAACTACCGTGGAGCCGACCGAGGTTGTCGATCTCGTAAACGCGGACATGCGAGACAACCAAACGGGGCTGCCAGGCCAGCCCGATTCGTTGACTTCTAAGAAGTTTTTTCAGCAGCATATTAATAGCAATCAGAAAGCCGTCGTGAGAACGGCAAATATTGTTCGAGCATCGCCTGGAAGGGCGAAGTGTACGCTGGTACACAGACAACAAGAATGTTGTGGACATCGTGATAAAATGGAGTGGTAACTCCGCCTGCCAAGAAAAAGCTTTGGAAATACGAATTGTTTGTGAAGAAAACAATATAACAATTTATCCGGCTTGGATATCTAGACGTGAGAACAGGCAGGTTGATAGATTGAGTAGGACGTCAGACAGTGACGACTGGCATATGTAAACTGAGGCTTGTAACAAAGGCTTGATCAGAAGTGGAGGACTCATGTGTTTGACAGAATAATTATTGTTTGTCATTATAATACCAGAAGTAGAAATTTTAATTCCAGATGGTGTAATGGGACAAGTTGTATTGATGTTTTTTCTCAGAGTTGAGAGTGAGATATCGATTGGTGGGTAGGTACCACCACCTCGATTCATTGCCAAAACTGTTGATAAATTGGTGCCGGATATTAAAAGCAAGGGCTCACTAATATAGTCCCATATTGGAAGTCTGCTTTATTTGGGCCCATGATCTGGGATGGTGATAAGTTCTATTCATTTTATTGAAGAATTTGAAATTTTGCCCTCTGGTGAGGAGGATGCAGGGCCAAAACTGAAATTTTGGAAGCCCTCGAAGCAGATTTATGCTTGTCGCATTGAAGACTTTTAGTTGTACCATGTTATTTTTAATTACACACTCCAGGTTAAGGAGTCAAAAAGGCCATACATGGTGCGGTGGACGAAGCGAGGGTTTGATCTGAGAATCTTATCGTCATGGCTTGACAATCATCGGAGCCGAAGCGAAGGGGAGAAGGGACGTCCAAGACTCGTCGTCAAGAAGGACGCAGTGTTTTTTCAGTGATTTATGCAATAAGTACGGAGGTTGCGATGATGTTTGAATTTTTAAGAGATCTCGTTTATATTCTCGTTTCTGACATTGTGTTTGAAAGCTCATATTTATCCGTAATATGTTGGCGGAGAAGTGAAAGTCAGATCAGTATCGCAGGCGCAATACCATCTTGATGAGTAATGGTAAATGAAGTACTTAATTGTCCAGTAGAAATTCTACGAGAATATATGTGGCAAAGGAAGGTATTTCCAAGAAATCTGACCAATTCAATTCAGACCAGTTTATTGGAACAAAGGTAATAAGAGTTTGTCATAGAAAACAAACAGTCAAGTTATACCAGTGCATATGAGGCAGTTGTTGCTCGTTTGTGGAAGGTATGCGTGGAAGAGGCTAGTTTAATTTGGGCCTACTCCCTCAGAGCAGGAGGGGCTACCGCCGATACCAGAGCTTCCGTGCCAAATAGGCTTTGGAAGAGGCACGGGCGAAGGAGCAGTGAGAAGTCAAAAGATGGCAATGTTGACGATAGTTTGGAGCACAAATTATTGGTCATTAAGTCTTTGAAATTGTGAAAAGGGCTTTTTCTGTTAGATTTGAGAAATAGCACAGAGTGTCGTGCAGCTAAATGAATATAAGATAAGCATAATTTTTGCTTTGTTCATTCTTAGAACATGTTTGTGCCTTGGGCAATGTGTTTGTTTAAACTTCAAACATGTGACATGATTAAATCATCATAATCATTTTTCTTTCAGGAGAATTGCTAATAACGTTTCAATGTGGAAGGAAAATCAATCCAAGATTTATCAAAATTGAATATCATTTGAGATTGCGGATGGGAAAACAGCACCATCAGTCACATATTGTAGGAAAAGTAATCCTTTGAATTAGTGCTTTATTCCTGTTCAAATAATACAAAATTGGATTGACCTGCAAGTGAATCAAGGAATCTTCAATTATTCGTGAGGATTTGAAACAGCAGTAGATTTATACACACATGTATCGTTTCTCTTTGTCAATAGATGAATATGTTTTGGGCAGATTTAACACTCGTTCTTGTTGTCGCTGTTTTATTTACCACCAACAAAGTGTTCCGGAACAAAGAGTTGTGTTAATTGAATTTAATGACATGTTATTAGCATGGATGGTGTTTTCACCTTAAGGACAGGATTTTAAAATTATCAAAAGAAGGGCAAAGAAAACGAGGTCTTGTCTCGTACACAGGTTTGCCTGTTCATATTTGAATATAACGAGCATTTGTTCGAATTTCAACTTTTTCTTGAAAGAGAACGTTTCGGATCTAGAATGTCACGGTTATGAATCAAATTATTCAATGACAGTGTTCTGTAATACATATTATGTATTAAGTGGGAAAGGCAAGTTCCTGAAACATATGATAAGACTTTAGAATCGGTTGTATTCAAACAAGGTAACAAGTTCAAACGAGCAAGATAGTGGTTTTAGTCCAAATTGGACTCGTTTGTCAGTTGGGTACTAACTTTCAGATTTCATTATAGTAAACCCAGGTGAAGTAAATGAATACCTTGCATGAATTGGTTCCTTGAAATGCTGGAGCTCAGTAATATACGGTAGCAAGGGTAAAGCCGGGGTAATAATTAATGCGCCTCAGAATAGGATTTCTCGATAGACGGCGCTATAGAAATGCCATTATTATTAGACAGTGTTAAAATATATTTAACTAGGAGTCTATTTGGCATGACTTAAATTTAGATTGCTCATTTCTCTTCTCTGTTCTATTTTGCTCCCGTTCTTTGAATTCTAGTCGTTGTCAGGCTATTCCACAATAATTGAAGTGTATTATTGTGTTATTTGTGTGTATTGGGAGTCAAGAGGGATGACAGACGAAATAATATGTGAGATTATAGGACAGACTATTATTTGTCTGCGGTACGATTGTATAGCAGACAAATGTTGTTTGTATCGTTAATGAATGCATACTTATGTTGGGTCCGGGGCTGTACCCCGATGGATTTGTAATTTGCATAGGCAGCTCGTACAGATGTGCGAGCTAATTCTGCCACGGAGACCAGGGCGTGGCATGAATTAGTGTGTAATTGAATCATTCTAGCTTGAACTTTCAACGAGACAACTTTTATTTACAATAAAAGTGCGTTGTGTCATGTAGTGTTACATGACTGTGTTTGAACAAGGTTTTCCAGAGTTTTTATGCTCGTTGAGTTTTATCTCTGTTTTTTTTTTATCCTGGACCATGATAGGTCCGGTTTCCAGTGAAGGAAACGGTTTCCAGTGAAGGAAACGAGAAGAAATGTTTGTTAAACATTCATACTGAATAAACGGCCGGCTCTCAGTAGTCGTTGTCAGGCTATTCCACAATAATTGAAGTGTATTATTGTGTTATTTGTGTGTATTGGGAGTCAAGAGGGATGACCGACGAAATAATATGTGAGATTATAGGACAGACTCATTGATGGATGCAGAGGAGCGGGAGAGAGATAATGAGTTAAAGATTGACAGACGGAGATAAAGAAAGGGAAACAAAGGGACGAGGAGAGAAGAAGATAGATTGGGAGAGAAAAAGAGAACCAAATGATACAGAGAGAGATTGGGAAAGAGAAAGAGGGATGTGTGTGTGCCACACAGACAGAGAGAGAGTGAGTGAGAGTGGGGGAGAGTGATTTAAAAAGTGAAAGAGAAGGAGTTAGGGAAAGAAAGAGAAATGTGAGTTTATATGTGTGTGCGTGTGTGTGTGAGAGAGAGAGAGGAAGGTATGGTGGCCGTGAAGGGACATCGCGAATAGACGAAATCGCGAATTATTCACGACGACATTGGGAACGAAATTCACGATATCGTCAATTTCGTCGTGAATAATTGGCGGTGAAATTCACGACGAGATTTACGCCTGGCTGGTTTCGTCGCCAATTACGTCGTCAATTTTATGTTTCCTTGCTAACGCGGCCTGCCTAGTCTAGCGGTAAACAATCCAGCCCCTTGAAGACGATTATGACGAGAAGTTTTTACCATGATTTCTGTGAAAATGGTAGGTTTTAACTTCATATTATGTTCTATTTGTATTTTACGTTTGACAAGATAAGGACAAAGGAAATTGTACAGCGGAAAAATTACCCGGTATGCATTTAATAGTAGATCTTTGTCTAAATGCACTTGATGCATTGTCCCATAGCCATACGTTTACTTCCATGTTGTATTTTCTCCTGCAATAGCACACTTATCGACTAGCTCGAACTGAGCTGAGCTGAGTCGATGATTCAATTCGATGTAGGCAAGCACCAGATCTAGATCTCCGAATCTGGGTTGACTTGTTTACTAAATTTGTAAGCTTACTCAGTGTATATACAGCTTTACTTTAACTAAATACAGTTCCAATGCACAGGCACAGGGCCCAGGGTAATTAACCAAAAAATAAACTCTTAACAAATAATGAAATATTCATGATATTATTAGTTAAGGCCACTCCAGGGGCCCGTTTCATGAAACCAACTCCATGACAGTCATGTCTTTGTCGTCGACCTACGGCGATGTCATGAAGTGGATAAACCGTTTCACAAAACCATGACAGACATGATATCGATATATCGCGATACTATCAGCTAAAGAACTTGGTCTTTGTCACGATCCATTAGATTTATCCCGAATAACCAAAACAAGTTTTGGGGCTAAAATTGTTCAAAAAAAAAAATATATATATTTTTTTATTTACATTCTCCTAAAATAAATAAAAAATAGTGGCATTGTCAAACGTAGATCATCAGACGATTTGCATATTGTTGTAAAGATGTTTAAATTGAAGGAAAATCCAGTGAGTGGTTTTTTCCGACAGTCGAATCAAAAGTTAGTTGAAGGATACCGCAATGTGATAGTTTATCAATACGTACTGATTTGTTTACTGTGAATAGGAAATTTAGGCAAAATACGTTTTCTCAGCCAGTTTATAATTCTAGGGTCTCGTAAACACTCGCTATCTAATTGATTCGATATTGAAAATATAATTTGGAAGAAGTTATCAGAGAAAAAATAATAATGCACATTTACCCCAAAAGTATTGAAAGACTATGGATCGGCTATGGAGAACGGTGTGTAACACTTTTATCTATTTTATTGATGTTATCATTTTTGCAATTTAATTAAAATCAGTGGAAGGAAATACGTTGATTGAAAATAATATAAACTAATATAATGTTCATATTTAGCTCTTTCAAACACCTGTATATTGTGTATTATATTTTTGATTAATGAAATCCTGTTCAGTGATTGGTCAACTTAGCATCATGTGACCAAACATTACATTGCTATGATGTTACCGTGACGTCATCCGTGGTATAGTGCACCAAACCATGGATGGTGTCATATATGCCATCGATGAAGATCAATGTGCTATCGGCCGCGGTCGCGGTACTGTCGTCTGCGCTGCTCTCACTGCACTCTACACTACTCCAGTGACAGTAAACATTATTATTATTATTTGTATGAAGGTTGGTTTGAAAAATATAAAACAAATATATCATGCACTTTTTCAAGCTAATAGTTAAAATTATGGCACTATTTACTTCGGGGCTATGCCCCTCAGAAAATAGTGCTATGCCTGCCAGCTTGATCCATAATTTCAACTAGAGCCTCTCAGTGCATGGTATAATTGTTCATTATCACTCTTAATCTTTTTATCACGACGTTTCCCTAACGTGACATAACTCTATCTCTGTATCGCATAAACGTACTCTCTCTCTCTCTCTCTGTCTTTTTCCCCTTTCTTCTCTCTTTATCTTTCCCACTATTAGGATTACGATAGCCCGTTTCTGTTATAAGTGAAACATGTATGAACAAAATCTGCATTACAGGTTTTTGAAAATATAGAGCCAACACGTGCAGGGCTAATTCGGTTCCACCCCCTCTCCCAAATGTACAACAACAGATATCCAATGAAATATGACCAATCGATTGATTGATTGATTGATTGATTTTTATTCGCCAAACTTCTAACATACAACAATATAAAAGAATTAATAACATATCAACATTAAGTCAGTTGAACAGGATAACCCTGGAAAACTCGAGAACTTATTTCCAGTGGGGTCCCCGACATACATGTACACAATTATTAAGTTAAGATAGTAATATTTACAGACAGATAAGAAAAAGAAAGAAAACAAGTATTAAAGATAATAATGATGATAATAGTATAGGATTTCCCGGCCAAATTCGCGAGTTTGTCATTCGAATTCATTTACTTTGCATTTAAGTTAGCGCAGATCAGCTTTGCCATGCCAATTATCATTCAATTTTCCCGATTTTGTATTTAATTTAGGATTTTGGTCGAAGGATTTCATAGATCTGTCATTCAATTTAGAAACTGCTTAACTAGCATTCAAATTAATCGTCACTTGTCGAGGCGTCATTTTTATCATTCAAATTAACACCTGTCATTCGTATTCGAATTATGTTTATTCAAGTTAGGAATGTTAGGGGGAAGAAATGCAACACACGTTTACAGCTTTAAAAAAATGCAATTAAATACGTGATTTGCCATTGGGGTCTTTTCTGTTATTCAATTTATTAATTTTGAGGACAAAGCATATGTTTGTAGTCAGACATTAGGTAAAGAAGGGGCGAAATCAAGGGTTATGGCATCTCTGAACGGACATATTCATATACCCCGGAAAAGTGGGGATACAAAAACACCTACCCCAGATACAATATTGTACCCTTCCTCCATAATGAAATTGGGATAAATTTATGATGAAACACAAGACAAACAACTTCCTCACATGAAAATGTACACAAATATTGACACCATCAAGTCCGTAGATGTAAGTCTTTTTTTTTTACAATCAAACTTAAAGGCTGATGAATATCTGATAAATCTAAAAGTATATAAAGAGTATAAATGCAAGAAAATAAAATAGGATGAAATACACATGAAAAAACGATCTTGAAAGAAAAAGAATGAGCTATAAAAAGTGTTTAATAAACGAGAAATGTATATTGACCATTAATTTTAGTGCACAAAGTGCTAATTTGAATGCGACAAATGAATTAGAATGCTAGAAGTGCACCGTCGCGATGTCAGAAAATCGTGTTGCGCTAAATCGAATGACCAAATAGCTAAAGAAGCACTTTGTTCATTAATTGGAATGAAACATACATAGATTCTAACGAAAACTTCATAGATTTGAAATCTAGAAAAAGGAATATAAACCCGAGATATACCCGACAGCACTAAAACCGTCGAATTTGAACGCAAGACAAATGAATTTGAATGACAAACTCGCGAATTTGGCCGGGAAATCCTATAATTACAACATTAAACTGATGATAGAAATGAAAATACGAACAAGAAGAAAAATAAGAAGGAGAAGAAAAGAGGAGGAAGAGGAGGAGGAGGAGGAGGAGGAGGTGAATATGATGATGAATATGTTAAATTTCTATAACGTATAAAAACATACGTAAAGGGCCGATTATACAAAAAATTTAAAGTATGAACCGGCAGAAGAAAATAAATAAATCGGAATTTTGGAAATTCAGGCTATCATTGGAACTAAAATGACAGACAAGTGAAAAGCATGAGCCTCGTGGTAGATCAACGATAGATCAATGCTAATTAAGGGAGTCATGCTTTATACAGAATGAGCATCCCAGAGAATTACGTACCGAACTCGTCTATATTTTTCTCAAAATGATATTAAAACTGATCTTACATTTCGCGGCCCATGGAATGAATAGTAACAAACTGACATGTGGTGGTGCTTTACAGCAATTTAAAAAGATATGACGGGTTCGGAGGAGTGACAACTCACTTGTCGCGGAAGTTGTCGCTCGTCTTGGCAAAGACGGTTTTGTGAAACACTTAGCTGACAAGATGCGTAACAGTGGCGAGATGTCGTTGATCTTGTAGTTATGACGGTTTCGAGAAACGGCATAGAGAGTCAATGGTAATGCGTATTGACCTTTAGCACTGCGTTACGTGTTAATAGGCAGCATTTGAATACAGGAATAGTCAATACACTCACAACACACAAATGCACACAATCATGCCGATGCGCACTCCAGCAAAGCATAGAGTCTAATGCGTATTGACCTTTAGCACTGCATACTTACTTAAATACAGGTATTATACACAGATACACACACCACACACTATTGCGTAGACTGCACACAATAGCACTGATGTGGCTGATCGGTAAATTTGACACTAGACTTACAATTTGAATCTTTTAAATTATTCTTTTTAACATCAGTAAGTAAAAAAAAAAGTATTTTACTGCTATTTAGGTGTCATCAATTGTCACTAAAGTACCGATTTGAGTGAAATCAGTTGAGTTTTGTACAGTGGTGTTTGAAATATTGAGAATCAATAGCACAGCTTTTAATACACAGCCAGTATAGTAATGCAGCTATTATGTGTGGTTTAAGCCAAGGCCAAGGGATCGTTTAACAATGTAAAAATCTCCGAGTGACCGGTTTTACCATACTCGTTTTCCCCAATAATATGTAGTGTTATGAAAACCGTTTGGCAAACAGTTTTCAAAATTTGTAATTCCAATCATAAATATCTTGATAATCACAAAGGCGATCGGCTTGTAAAAGTCACGGGGTTCCTGACTGACCTAACGGTTTATAATTATCATTGCAGCATGAGCTAAATCTGGGATTTCGTTTCAGAATCTGAGACAAAGTTACCGGATCCCGCACAAGAAATAATTTTATTTCTAAAGGTATGAACTAGAAATGTCCAAGAGAGACCAGTTTAAATATAAAAAAGACTACTTTAATTTTGTGACCTGTTAGATTTGTCAATGGAGAATTGGACAGTTACCTTTAAAAAAAAAGGTTGAAATACAGTGTGTATATACCACATGTATGCTCATCTAAAGGTCTGTTAGAATGAGGTCTGCTCACTATTCATAAGGACCGCTTTTCATAAGGACCACTATTCATAATTTGAGATAAGGGTCATTATTCATTAGGGTCATTATTCATAAGAACCGCTATTCATGATCGAATAGGAGGGTTCCTATTCACAATGCGAGAAGAGGGTCACTATTCATAATGCTGAATGAGGGTCGCTATTCAAAATACGATAAGAGGGTCTGTATCCATAATACGAGAAGAAGGTGGCTATTCATAATACAATAGGGAAAGTGTCGCTATTCATAGAAAATAAATAAGCAAACGGCCCCCTGAAAAAAAGTATAAAACACGTTAATTTTACCTTTTTTTTTTAGATGGCCCCCCCTGCCGCTCAAAAGGGGGGGGGGGGGGATTCGATTTTTAAATTTTCGGGAGCAAAAAAAAAAAAAAAAATTAGTGCCCCCCCGCCCCCTCCCAATGAGCGATTTTCAAATTGCAGCACACTGAATTTCAAATTTATTTCAAATTTGGGCCCCCCATAAGAAATCATTGATCCGCGCCTGCCATCACCACCACCACCATCACCACCTCTTTGTACGCTAACCCTAGTAGTTTTGTGTGTTGCGAAAATATATTTTTTCCCTATTTTTTTCCTATTTTTTCCCTATTTTCTGGAAATGCAGACTATTTTTTCCCTATTTCCTTCAAGAAAATAGGAAAAAAATAGGGCTATTTTTTTCCTATTTTCAAGTACAAACTATTTTTTCCCTATTTTTTTCACCTATATTTTTTTTCAGACTATTTTTCTCCTATTTCCTATAAAAAGACAGGAAAAAAATAGTCCTATTTTTTTCCTATTTTCAAGTACAAACTATTTTTTCCCTATTTTTTTCACCTATATTTTTTTTCAGACTATTTTTTCCCTATTTCCTATAAGAAAATAGGAAAAAAATAGTCCTATTTTTTTCCTATTTTCAAGCACAAACTATTTTTCCCCCATTTTTTTTACCTTCAACTTTTGTGGACTATTTTATTCCTATTTTTTTTAAAGAAAATAGGAAAAAAATAGTTCTATTTTTTCCTATTCTCGAGTACCAAACTATTTTTTCCCTATTTTTTCACCTTTATCTTTTTCAGACTATTTTTTCCCTATTTTCTCCACAAAAATATGAAAAAAATAGGACTATTTTTTCCCTATTTTTTCATCTTAATCTTTTTCAGACTATTTTTTTCCTATTTGTTCACCTTAATCTTTTTCAGACAATTTTTTCCCTATTTTTTCACCTTTATCTTTTTCAGACTTCTTTTTACCTATTTGCGAGTACTATTTTCTTCCTATTTTTTGCACTTAAATTTTTTATGACATGATACAAATTTGTAAACTATTTTTTGTCTATTTTCTAAACTTGCATATTTTCATTGTTTATGACTGGCATCCTATTCAAAAAGCCCGCTTCTCCTGTCATTATCTCTGTTGTTCATTTTGCGATTTATTGGTGGTTTTTAGCTGTGGGTTCACATATTGAATAGTGAGCTCAAAGATGACCATAAATAAACAATGTGTAAAAAGAAAATATACGAAATTTCAATTTTGTTCCTTTATTAATATTCTTGATTTTATTTACAAACTATAGTAGTGACTAGTGCACTCAAAGATAACCATACATAAACCATGTGTAAAAAGAAAATGTACACATAGAAATTTCAACCAAAAAAAATCTCCTTTATTAATAAAAAAAAAAAGCATTCGATCGAGATATTCCCGTTCTATGTGTGTGCAAAGTTTCAACGTAGAGGACAGTACGCAAGTACCCGTACGTAATTTGAAAATTGCCCGTTATCTTTTTTTCCACTGCTGTGCGCATCGGACTTTTGATGATTTTCGTTCATCAAACGTCTCCAAATCACACCAAAATGTCTTCCAGCAATTATTCTAGCGATGAAATTTCATCAAGAGATAGTGACTCCTCATACTCCGATGCCTCCTTATCCTATTTTAGTGATTCTTCCCAAGAAGTTGAGCCCGACAAATTTTCAAAATATTACTAGTCCCACTCGTAGAGAAACGAGTTTGTTGTCGAATGCTGGCCCCAGAAAACAGCTGAAAAGGTACGTTTATTTCTGAAACTTAATTATATTATGATATATATATTTTTATTGTGTCTGTTGTTGAATATAATGCTACTTCATAGACATAGTAGGCCTATAGAATGTTATTTTACGTATCAATATTCCCATGTAGTGTTGAGGTTGTACTTGTACTAGATCTACACAACTTCTGAGTGAAGTGTAGTGAATCTCCAAGTGCAGTGTAGTGTCTGTTAGTGAATAAGTGAATGTAAACAAACGTGATTACAATAAATCCACGTAGAAATTTCAGATTTTGTACCATTACTTCGTCTGTCAATTATATTGCCTTTCATGATATAATGTTTTGATGTGGTTTTAGGCTAAATTGTATCTCAAATTATTTTTCTAGGAATCAGAAAACACAACCTGCTAAAGAGTAAAGCACCACGCAAGAAGAAGAGCAAGTCTTCCAAGTCCGAGAGTGTGTCTGCGAGGTATGTCCTTACTTAACTCCGGGAAGCTCCAACACCGGCGCCGTAGGCGTCGGAGCTTCGGTAAAACTTGTCGTGGGGGCTTCTAAAAAATCTGATTCGGTAACATTATTGTTAAATCTGCAAAAGGAGTACTTACAATTTTTACATCATAGGGTGCACGAATCCTCAGGGCATAACAATGATCACTTGAATTCATAATTTGAAGAAGTCTTCGATGGGAAAAAAAGGGTTATTCAGAGCCCTAGCCTACACAAACGATTCTTCCATGTCGCAGCGTCGATTCAAAATGGCGAAGAGACAGTACGCATGCGCGGCAGAGCCGCAGAAAGTATGAATATTCATGCTATCGAGCGCCGATCACTCGAAATTGCTGAATATGCACGAATCGAACAAAGGTTGAGAAGGGCTCTGTTTGTTCGAGTCGTGCATATTCAGCAATTTCGAGCGATCGGCGCTCGGTAGCATGAATATTCATACTTTCTGCGGCTCTGCCGCGCATGCGTACTGTCTCTTCGCCATTTTGAATCGACGCTGCGACATGGAAGAATCGTTTGTGTAGGGCTCTGAATAACCCTTTTTTTCCCATCGAAGACATCTTCAAATTATGAATTCAAATGATCATTGTTATGCCCTGAGGATTTGTGCACCATATGATGTAAAAATTGTAAGTACTCCTTTTGCAGATTTAACAATAATGTTACCGAATCAGATTCTTTCGAAGCCCCCACGACGAGTTTTACCGAAGCTCCGACGCCTGCGGCGCCGGTGTTGGAGCTTCCCGGAGTTAGTCCTTACTAAGTAGAAATCTAAATCTATTGTTGATAATTTTTTTGGGTTTATTTATTTCATGTTTGTTAGTTAAGATCTGACATCAAAATATTAGAGTAGTTTACCTCATCATGATGCTAGAACAATAATTTGCAGGTGGCACAAGTTCTACCTAGATCTACATTATTTTTCTCTTTCCTTTTTATTTTTTTCTTCAACAAATTGTTCCTTTACTATTTTCTTTTCTGTGTTTTATGTTTTATTTTATGTATGTTCACCCAATATATCTAAGAATAAAATAACTCTAATTAATTGCCTACCTGAGTGGTTTACATTTCATGCACCTTGACAGCTCTTTGATGACTCCGTTGTTTCACCATCCGTTCATCGTCAGCCTGGCATCTTTTTTGCTATCATACTTTTGTACACACATGTTCTGTGCCTCTGAATTTTTCATTATGAAATACATAAATACTTGTACTAAGTATTAATTGCATGTTCATAAATGTACCAATGCATGATTATTCTAAGCCCTAACTCACATTTCATTTATATCTTTACAGATCCATTGAAACTAATCAAGCTACAATGTACATGTAACGTACAACCACCATTCGATGCCTGTGAACAGCATGACCAACATCTGTATCCTTTACATTGGTATTTGTTTCCATTTTATTATGTAATTCTTATGTCTAATCATTGAGATTCATAGGCAAGTACAACATGTATGTGTACACAATGAGTGCCTGCATATTGTGAAGATAAAGGAGCATAAGACCATTACTTATGATACATGGTAATGATGGTATACTTTGTAAAACTATTTAAAAATAGTAGCATGTAAGTCTGTCATTTTCTTGTTTATATATATCTCAATGACATGTCATTGATTTTGTAGTAAGTGTTTCTAGATTATGATGATTGTATTAAGATTTTGACAGTTCAATTGAGATTGAGAAAAATTATGTAACATGTCAGCTGTACTATAGAGCATGCATGCATTGTTGAAAAATCTGTTTTATGATTTATTTTATTTTGTTATCTTTGTAAATAACGAGAAAAAAAAATTATTTGTCATGATTTTCTTGAGGTTTGAAAATGTGATTACATTATTAAGAGCACTTTGTAATTAAATTGTAATAAAAGAGACAGAAAACAACACTCTCATGTCCAGAATACTGCTTTATTTGGTTACTAGTGATGGAGAGAGCTTGTGATTGCCTGGCATATAATCATAGCAAACCATGAACAACTCTATTACTACAACATGTACACTACAGACAGTACTTAACCAAAGATTGTAAATATCAGTTAAGTTCTTTTATTTATTTGCTTATATGAACACACATACTATACTAAACTCATGTCATTGTGTTTACCTCTCGAAAATAAAGTACATGTATTTTATTTGACACATTCCCTTTTATTCTTTTTGTTTGTTACAGTCCACTGCCATTATAACGAGGTGCTCGGGACCAAGCCAATTTCCTTGTTAAAATGAAATTATGTTATACTCAAGTTACTGAACACATTGGTTTGTTTAAAATTGGGACTGATGAGAAATGCCTGATAATAAAATCTTGGTGTATCCATGTTCGTTATAATAGGAGTGGACTGTATAACATTTTCCATATACCCATTGACTATTTTAAATGTTCTACTGAATGGATTGGACTGAAAGGATGAAGTGAATTTGGCAAACTGAGTAGGTGCATCGATGCAGAGAAAAGAGCTGTAGAAGTAGGGTGACTATTCTACAGTGGAAACTTTTGACAATGAGGTCATGTGCAACCAAGAAATCTTAACCCCCAAAAGCTGTTAAATAACCTTGTCATTTCATGTATAACTGATCTCTTTATATCAAGTTTGCACTGAATGATTTAATTGAATGTACAGAGTCGTTGACTGGATGTGTGAGATGGTAGTGCTTGAGAAATCCATGAAAGTAAAGGATGAGTGATCCCCCCCCCCCTATTTCCTGACTATTTTTTTCTGATTTCCTCACTTATTTACTATTTTTTTCCTATTTCCTTACTATTTTTTCCCTATTTTCTTACTATTTTTTTCCTATTTTCTTACTATTTTTTTCCTATTTTCTTACTATTTTTTTTCCTATTTCCTTACTATTTTTTTCCTATTTTCTTACTTTTTTCCCCTATTTTCTTACTATTTTTTTCCTATTTTCTTACTATTTTTTTCCTATTTTCTTACTATTTTCCCTATTTTCTTACTATTTTTTTCCTATTTTCTTACTATTTTTTTTCCTATTTCCTTACTATTTTTTTCCTATTTTCTTACTATTTTCCCCTATTTTCTTACTATTTTTTTCCTATTTTCTTACTATTTTTTTCCTATTTCCTCACTATTTTTTTCCTATTTCCTCACTATTTTTCACTGTTCACTAGCACCTAGTTATCACTATTTTTTTACTATTTTCTTCACCATTTTCTACACTATTTTTTCCCTATTTTTTTCCTATTTTCAGGTCTGAAAAATAGGAAAAAAATAGGAAAAAAATAGAAAAAATTGTTTCAAACCTATTTTTTTCCTATTACCAAAACTATTTTTTCCCTATTTTTTCCTTTAAAAAAAATAGGGAAAAAATAGAAAAAAAATATATTTTCGGGACTATTTTTTCCCTATTTTTCTCCTATTTTTTCCCTATTTTTTTACGACTGGGGAAATGACGCAAAAACCTTCAAGGTCCGAAAGTGTTCAAGCCCCCTATCCTCCCAAACAAAATACAATTTTAAAGTGCCCCCTTCCCACTCCTTTCCAGGCAGTAACTGGACTTGTGGTCCGGTCCAACTCCTTTTGTTTTCGGTGTTAGGAACTTTTCAAGAAATCAAGATTCTAGATAAATCAAGTAATAGGTTAATTGATAATTATGATTACTAGTATCCTGAGGTTTGATAATTGCTGGGGAAAAAAAATCTTGAAATTCTTCATTGGCTAAAATTGAGCTTCTTGGGACCTAGTCCTTGACTTCTGACACTGGATTATGGTTAAGGCTTTATAATTTGTAGGTCCATAAGTCCTATAAAAAGCTACTCTTCACAAAAACATTATTGTCGTATGAATTATAAACAATTACTATAGTTCCTAAAATAGCATGGGCCTGGATGTTCTACTTAATGTCTCAGTGGCGTAGCCAGGATAAGATTAGTCAGGGGCAGGGTGGGTGTGGCAAGGGGGACAAATTACAATAGGATTATAATGTGTGTTGGGTTTTACTGTATTTTTCGTCACCACATGAGCGGGGCAAATGTATAAGCTACACGAAGGTAATGGGGATGTCTCTATATAATCATCAAAGATAAAAGTTACAAAATACTCCAAAAAAAAAAGACATACCGGCCATAGGCCTACAGGGTACGCCACCGTTCGTGTAACGCCTACAACAAAAATATATCTTATTTGCCTTAAAATTCTTGAAAATCTAACTTCCTTACTTATATGGAAAATATATTTTGCTATATTGTGTATTTACGAAAAGATGGTATATAACCTTAGTCCCTACAACCTCCTCTCCGTCGCTTTCTTCCTTTGCTGAGGGTAAGGGACATGATATCAGCCCCTTGATGGCAACACCTTAAAGAAAATTGTTGGTAATATGTACTTGTCCCAAGGGAATGCTGCAGGGAGGGTGGGCCGAATGGCGCAGCGTGGTCGGACTGATTTGGGGTAGGGGTGGTGGGTCATGTTCATTATTGCAGCACGCCTTTTTTCTGTATTTGTTCAGATGTGTATGTTTTCGACAAATATTTGAGGCGTGTATCACCCCCCCCCCCCCATCGCTTTGCCACAGCCATGACGGGGGGGGGGTGGGGTGTCCCCCTTTCAATATTTCCCTTTCTGGTTATAATTTTGTTAGCTTATTTCATTTTTTATGAATAACGACCCTCATTCCGTATTATGAATAGCGACCCTCTTCCCGTGTTATGAATAGCAACCCTCTTCTCGTATTATGAATATCGATCCTCATTCCGCATTATGAATCGAGCGAGGTTACCAGTTCTATAATATTGGTATCAAGAAAACTGTACTGGTACATACATGTAAGAGATATGCATAATTATAATCATACTCAAGTTAGACATTTCTAGACTTAGATCCAGGTCTACATGTAGTAATTGGACTTAGATCTACTTGTAAAATGTTAAACACATCCAAGTTACATGTACAAATCTAGATCTAGAAGTTAGAACAAGTTAGATTTCGATCCAAATATATCTCATACATGCATAGTCATACTCATAAGAGTCATACTTAGTCATCATAGGTCCAGTCTATAGTCACCATGAACTGCTTAAATATAAACTTTAGTACTGGTAATGCGATTGCATTGTGAAAGAAAAGGTGTGGAAAGGATCAGAAACAGTTGATCATGTAGCATGTAAGTATTGGTGTGCACTGCAAGGTTCTGGAGTCATCAAAATCATGATAAATTTGACGGAATCTTTGTAAAGTAACAAGCACTGTACACAGAAAGCTATATATGGGACAACACACATGTTGTCGGGGCTAGTATTACCTTGATTTCCTTGTCTTTCTATGCTCATTACTCAGCCAGTATACATTTTCTTCCAAAATTGTTTGGCACATGTCATTTATTTGTAATCTTGAACATTCAGTGTAAGTTTCGTTTGATTCTGTGAGAATTAATTTTCTTTTTTTAAACAGAACTGGAGTTTATCTTTAATTACAACAAAGCTCATTTAAATAATGGTTTGTTCCAAACCGAATCCAATTCGAAACATTATGTCTTAGGTAATTAATCTGTTTTAGTCCTTTTAGTTTTAGGCTAGTATGGTACTAGTATTATTAGAGTACAATCAGATCCGATCAAGTCCAGCAATTAGTCCTGGATCTACATACATGGTACACTCATTTCTAATCGCCACGTGACTCGAAACATTATGTATAAGGTAATTAGTCTGTTTTGTTTAGTCCTTTAACCCTCATAAGGCTGGGGGGGAGGGGGGGGGGGGTAGGCCATTGTGTTCCCCCTCCACGACCATATAGCTCCGTTTAGTCTCATTTGAGAACGCCCCCTATCGACAGAGTCCAGCAGCCTAACATGTACGTTAGCCTACATTAGCCTCATTTTTTGTTTAAACGAAAAGCACATCCACCCCGACGTACGTTATCACTAGCTCTTTCATTGGAACCCTCATGTCCCATTGACTTTTGAAAGTTCACCCACCATAATTTAATCAAAATAGGTCGCAAGCTCGCCATTGCCTATATAATACATGTACATCAAATCGAACTTTGGACTCAATTTACCACGCGATTGTAAGGTTATAAGTCAAGCACACGAAGGATAAGAAGCATGAATTATCATAGATCAGTTCTGATTTGTTCATTATGTCCATTTCATCCAACCCTTCCCCCACCGTTATTTTTCCATTTAGTATAGTCAAGCATTTTGCCGAGGTAAGCAAAAACATGAATATTCATGAACACCATGGACTATTCGATTATTAACAGAGGGATGCAATTGTGCACCACATCAAACTCCCCTACTTTCAGTCAAGTATTTCATTGTATTATGTAGTTTTGTAGGTTTAGTTTACTAACTGTTTAATTATCAGATATCAATGATAGTTTAAAGATATGGAAAAGATACTTGTATTTTATATTTAGCAAAGCAATCTCACGTACAAAATCACTATCAAGTGTCGTCTGATCCGCCGAGCCTTGCGCATCTTTTAAAATATTTTTTTTTTGAAAATTGGACCTACAGTTACAAGGTCACGTGATCTTTTGTCTTTGCATGTCAGCCCCAAAAATCGCTCATTTTCGTGATTTGTGTACAAAACATATGGAAATGTCATTTTTCCTAAAAATACATCAAACATTGGTTATTGGGTCTTGTTTAAAGATTAGGTGGTTGTTTTGGGAGTCAAAATAATTGAGTTGTCGTTAGAAATAAAATAAAACAATAACAAGAATAATATACATAAGTGAAAAATACATAATTTTTTTTTCAAAACAAGAGATAACATAAGGAAAAACCTGGCTCTTTCAATTTTATTGTCCTATTACTTTTTCAAATGATTATGTAGTGAAAAAGAATGCTTAAATATGAATAACATATGATTTAGGGGTAAAAATGTTCTATACACTTCACTTGACATGCTAGCACATTTTCGCGGAGATCGGCTGTTTCACGGCCGAGATCTTAAGGAGGCCATGATGGCCCCCCGGCCGTACTAAGACCTTAAATAGCCCGGCCTTTTTAGGGTTAAGACTAGTATATAGTACTAGTATTATTAGAGTCTAATCTAGTTTTCACTTCACAATCAGATCCGATCAAGTCCAGCAATTAGTCCTAGATCTACTTGCATGGTCCACTCAGTTATAATCGCCACGTGACGCGCTCTGAGCGGCTCAGTTCCAAAACCCATGGACCTACTACGAGTAGTAGGTCCATACAAAACTAAACTGCAGTGCTTCTGTTCTGGTCATGGTCATACCTCTAGACTCTAGTCTTGGCAAGCCACTAGGCTCTGGTCCTTGCGAGCCTGTAGGCTCTGGTTCTGCCTTCGCATCAGTTCTGGTCCTGCATGTAATTGTAGCAGAGCTCTGACAGTCAATACATTAATCGCTGTGTGCCCGTCGGTCATACTCCTAATGCTCCGCATAATACAGTCCACAGGCAATAAAGTAGGAAGCTCAACTTTACGCCAACACATACTTGCGATGCGATGAAGATTTACTCAACTGTGATTGTTGGCAGTTCAAAAACGTCGCTTATCAATCTTCCCAAGGTCATGCAAGATTATTGCTGGCTCAATGTGATTTCAAGTTTAATAGTAAACAAATATACCATGCACTGAGAGGCTCTAGTTGAAATTATGGTTCGAGGTGGCAGGAATAGCACTATTTTCAAATCTCTATTTTCAAATTCGGGACCCCCCCTCAAAAAAATGCTCTTACCACCCCCCCCCCCCCCCCCTCGCTTATCCAGCTGCTGGCTGAGTCGTTGCGAAATGTTTGGAACCCCACCCCCCCCCCCCCCCCCCCAAAAAAAAAAAAAAAAAAAAAAAAAAAAAGTCCTCTTAACCCCCCGCTTATTCAGCGACTAAGTCGTAGCGAAATTTTCGGCGCGTTTTTTAAATTTTAAACCCGCCTTCGAAAAAATCCTGCGTACGCGCATGAGCCCACCTTTACTTGTTCCAAAACAAGTATTACATTCCTAGTTAGTATTAGTTTTATATCGACTCTTTCAGTCTTTGTTCACTCAGTTTGAGTGTGCTATTAGTATTAATATTAGTAGGCCCTAGATCAATTACAACACTCAATAGATATTACAACATGGAAATGAGTGTATGGGAAAATGTATTAAGTGCATATAGACCATTAAATGCATACCGGGTAATTTTTCCGCTGTACAATTTCCCTTGTCCTTATCTTGTCAAAGATAAAATACAAATAATAATAATAATAGAGCACAATATGAAGTTAAAACCTACCATTTTCACAGAAATCGTGGTAAAAAAAGTCTCGTCATAATCGTCTTCAAGGGGCTGGATTGTTTACCGCTAGACTAGGAAGGCCGCGTAAGCAAGGACAAATAAAATTGACGACGTAATTGGCGACGAAACCAGCCAGGCGTGAATCTCGTCGTGAATTTCACCGCCAATTATTCACGACGAAGTTGACGATATCGTGAATTTCATCGCCAATTTCGTCGTGAATAATTCGCCCATGTCAGCGCATGCGCACTGTTGTAACCGTAAACTGGTGTATTACATGTAGTTACCCTTTTTCTTTGTGTACAATGATCCCACATGGATAGTACAGGCCGGTATTGATGAGAATTTGCTGGGAAGATCCGTTGAGATTAGCCGACATGATTCGGCTTCGGTAATTATCGGTCCAAAAGACTTTACCACGACTCGTATCCAACGCTAGGTCGCGTGGGTCTGTGAAAGAAAACACTGACAAGGTGACCTCCACGGATGACAATGGGAAAAAAGAGGAGAAGAAACAAGAAAGATGAAGAAGAGGACGATGGTTATGATATAGAGAGGAAGGACCAATTCGAAGAGATAAAGAGGGAAAAGAAGACGAAGAAGAAGGTAAACGAAAACAGAGAGAGATAAAGGTTATAAAAGATCATCAAAAGCAAGCACATCAGCAGCATTAAAAATGAGAAACAAAATAAAAACAAGAAGTAAAAAAACAAGAAGTAGAAGGTGAATAAAAGTGAAAGGCAAGAAAAGGGAGAAGTAGAAGTCAACGTGGAGAGAAGAAGAAGTAACAAAATGAAATGAACAAACAAACATAAAACTAAACAAAGATAACATAAATTAAAAGAAACTAAAAATAAAAACAAAGAAACAAACAAAATGGCAAATTGTAAGTCATATTATTTTACAACCTTTTTTAAAAATTTCTTATAAATAATTTAAAAACTGAAATGCAATTTATCTGAAATCTTTAAACAAAAAAGACAATCTTAATTCAGGAATACTTATTCCGGCGACATCGACGATCACGCTTTGCATAGTGCCATTGATATTCGCGCGTCGTATGGATCCTGGTGAATATTGGGCCCAGTACACCATGTGAGTATCGGGATCGTAATCGACGCCAATCGGTTGAACGACGGAATCGAAGGGCAAAGCATCGAAGGTTAAAGAGTCGAGACTGCCGCTGGAAAAGTCGGCCATGAATATTTCGCTGGAGAAGTCAGCCACAAATACCATCGCCTCCGCTGTACATGAGAAAAAACAAAATCAAAACAACACATGGGAAAAGTTTATTGTACAGCATGTACAGTTTAAAATGCCACAAAAGATTTCTACGTAACCGGGCTTTGCATTTTTGATTGATTTATTTATTTAAACCTCGGTAAAACTAATGTTCAGCATAACCTTTTGCGCTTGATCAGGGTTAATCACAAGTCCTTAAATCAAAATTCCATCTTTTTGGTGCAGAGTTGCGATTAGTATGAGGATACGATCAATTCGAATCGATGACAGATGTTTATTAGACGGGGTTCCCTTCATTTTTCACAGATGAGTTCGAAAAGAACAAGTAAACGAGAAATTCAAACAGTGAAGCAAGTATATAAGGAAAAAAAAAGAAAGAATGTTATTGGTAACGTTGTTGCAACCATCGGAATCTTTGTAACATGGCTCTTTATTCCCCCATCTCACTAGAAAGGCGATCACAATGACCATGGCAATACGTAAAAACTTCATTGAGCGTGGGCAGACTTTCCATTCAACCCCACTTTTGCTTGTGCGGCGAATATACTACAGCTCAGTTGAAATCTACCTGCGCTGAAGGCGATGGCGATACGATGAGAGTACGACGCTGCCTCTTTCTCGCCTTACTATGAGGCCAAGGAGATGCACTGATCCTGCGATCAAAGCGATCGTAATACGAGGCTCATGCGCTTCTTAAAACCTCTCTATAGTGATGCTGCGAGTAAGCGAAAGTAATAGGTTCATGCTGGGCTTCTGCTTCGATTTGAGGCCATCGGTATATAAATCGGGGCACTCGGCATTGACAGTAAACTCTGATCTACCGAACGGACGAGCTCCGTTGCTTGATCAGATTGAATCTACTTTGAAACACCAAATTTACTCGGTTTTCTGTTAGATTTCCGACCCCAGTCTATCTGGAATAAACATTTTGTGAATTCACAATAGTCTTCTTCGGAGTTTCATTTGTCGAAAATATCAAAATTGTTTCTCTGATTGTCGGAAACCACGATTGTCGGAAACCACGCTCATTTTTTTTATTTGGCGCCAAATATATAATATGACCAAGTGATTGGTCTCAGTGAAATAAAACCATCTTATCTCTTTCTGACCCAACTCCATTTAGTATTGAAATAGTTTTGGTGTATGGTGATTACCAGAAGGTAAGCAATATTTTCGGGCATTTTTCTGCACTGAACTGTATGCTTACCAACATAACTAACTTGAATTCCTGGAAGCAACACCCATTTTCGAAGCCCGCCAATATGGCGGCCTACATCGACCCTAATCCCCAAAATATTTTTCATCAGAGATAGAAGGTGAACCAGAAGATGAGGCATACAATTATAGCTTTATCCCCGTAGAAAAAAAATGCAAAGAAACATCCTAGGAGAGCTCCCAAACGGCCTCGAGAAGATAGCCACATTTATATAGAACGTTAAAAGGCACAGTCGGGATTGGATAGCGATAGCCCTACATTTCAAGAAGCCCGAGCCGACCCACATCAATCTTCCACAACCGAACAAAAGTACTACTCATCCCAATCGAATGAACAACAAACCTAGGACACGTGAATCCCATAAAAATAGCAGTTAAAAAAATCTTTAGGGAGTTGTTCACCTAAAATAAAAGAAATAGAAAATGGTTCCTTTCCTACCTTGTCTTGTAGACACACCTAGCCTGTTGCAACGGACAGTTGGAACAAATCATCTCACAACGTGAATAACAGGTAGTGGTTCAAATATTGCACAGTACCCGTAGAAAGAATATGTAAGACTGTTTACAAAATAATGTCGCTTCTTTGCGGGTGAAGTAAGTGAGAAGAAACTCATAATCATTATAAAGTAATAAGGCTTTAGAACCGAGTAGAGAAACAAGCGAAGAAGTAAGACGTGAATTATGATGAAGCTGAATTAGCTTTCAATTGGTGTAGACTTTAAACTCTCTCTAAAAGACGTGTGCTCCTGTGCTCCTGGTGTCCCACAGGGCACCAAGCTTGGCCCAATCCTATTTCTGATCAAGATCAATAATGCTGCAGATTTCACCACAAATAGATGGAAATATGTTGACGACCTTACCCTAGCAGAATTGAGAAAACCTAATCAGCAATCTCAATTGCAAGATCAGGTCTCTCAGCTAACCCAATGGTCTAGCTCAAATCACATGACGCCTAAACCGTCAAAATGTAAGATAATTAACATATGCTTCAAGCGAAACCGGCCCTCCACCTTTCCCTGAAATCAAGATCGACGATTCTGTTCTTCAGGAAGTCACACACCTGTCACTGTTAGGAGTTACTTTGCAATGCAATATTAAGTGGGGTCAACAAATTTATCACGTCGTTCAAAAAGCTTCGAGACGATTGTTTATGTTGTGCATCTTAAAGAAATACAATGCATCCTGTAGTGATCTAGTTACCATTTACGCATCCCATATCCCTTCCATTCTAGAGTATGCCTCACCTGTCTGTTCTTTTTCAATCACTTGTCAACAGTCTGAGAAAGTTGTGAGATTTCAGAGGCGTGTGACCAAGATCGTTCTCGGTTTCACCCCTCTCACCTATGATGAAAGGCTAGAGAGTCTAAATCTGCCCTCCCTTTGATTCTAAGTTTGCCCACTCGCTACTGACGTCCCGACACAGAGACTTACTTCCACCATCTAAAGATTCCTTGCCCAATTTTCGCCCCCTCCGTAATAATCATGGTTTGGTCATTCCTAGGTGCAGGACTAGCCGATATGAAAATTCTGCTGTTCCTTCTCTTGTTCGTACAATTAATAAGCCTTGATTCTTTCTATATATATCTCTCTCTCTATCTATCTCTATCACCGTTCTCTCTCTCCATCTCAATCTCTTTCTCTCTCTCTCTCTCTCTCTCTCTCCCTCTTTCCTTATTCCTCAGAATCTGTTTAATTGACACATTCACAATTTGGTATACGTTATATTTTAATAATGGCATTGTATAACTGCTTTTTAAGTCGATTCCAATTTGTAATATATATATTTCTGTGTGGTAACCCTTTCAACTCAAACGTAATTATGTTAATTCAGGTTTTATGGCTTTTATCGTTGCCTATTTTCAAAATATTTCCCCCCTATTTTCTTTGATTGTTTGGTTACTCAACATTATTTTTGTTTGTTTATCTGCTACCACTACCATATATCAGTTTAGTAATTTGACGATCTTGACCACTACTTGCTTTGCGTATAATATTGAATGCATGTCCTCAACCAATTCTAGACACATCGTTCAGGGTGTTGTGGGCTCATGGATACGTCGCCAGACTATGGATCACGTGGTTCGCGGTTCAAGTCCCGCCACGGTAGTAAGCTCATTTGGGAATTAATAATCTACATATTTTACTCTCCTCCCAAGTAGGAAGAAATTCCCTGAATGCTTAAACGAAAACCAGCATAATGAAATTTTACTTATTATATTCCTTCTACTGTACAAATCCTCTCTAACATGCAAGAAATCCTTAAAAATTCTCAAACCACAAAGATATTTATGGTTTTCTTTGAAGGCGTCACTGTGCGAAACCCTCTTACAGTATATTCTCCCAACCATTTTTGGTTTTCCAACCGTTTTTCCATGAAAATAAGACTTAAAACAGACTTTTATAAATCTTTCGACAATTAAATGTCTGGAATGGAATATAGAGCCAATTTATTGCTTTGTGACGATTTACATTCACCTAAAATGTAATCAAACGGCAATAATATAGTTGGGAGAATTAAGGAATCGATCAGATCAGTTTATCCCAATGTTTATCATTAACAATGGCTTGTTTTGTTTCACTCAAACTTTCAGTTTATCTTTAATTGTACATCTAGCGATGTAGTCAATACCTTAGCACCATTTTCACTCATCTGAACAATGCTACCAACTCCCTTTAAGGGAAACATGGAAATTGTTCTTTATAGACAGGTGGTATTTATGTACAGGTCCTGTAATACATGTCCAATGAGAAGCCATATTGAAGGGAAAGCAAAACTGCGATCTTTATAGACAAGTGGTCTTTCTACACTGTCGCTCATATAGGTGGAATATTTTTGTTTTACCCCAATTTATGGAATTATTTAAAAAATAATTTAAAAATAATAGATCTAGATAAAAGTATACATTCTCAGATTTTATTTAATAATAATATGACAATGTGTGTTTTGCGTGACTGCTAAAGCATGTGTATGCTACTATGCTTATCAACTAGGGGACCGACGCCCTTAAGTCATAAATGACAGTAATGAGGATTAATGCCCCACAGAAGGGCACTAATATAGCACATCGACACGGTTTTGATCATGGGGCCTCACAGTTACGAGGCCATTGCTTTGTCACTGAACCATGACTGTACGCAGCGGGGGCTAGGGTAGGGGGCAGTTTCCATAAATAAAAAAATCACAGAAAATGCAATAAATTTTTAATAATTTATTGCATTTTACCCCGGTCCCCAAAATAAAAAAATCCTCTGGACGGCCATGCATTATGGCTCAAGGCATGGGCACACAGAAAAAAAAAATTTCGTTGGGGACCGGGTAAAATGCAATAAATCAATGCAAAGTCATGGTTCAGTGACAAAGCAATGGCCTCGTAACTGAGGCCCCAGGATCAATACCGTGTCGATATGCTATATTAGTGCCCTTTTGTGGGGCATTCATCCTCATTACTGTCATTTATGACTTAAGGGCGTCGGTCCCCTAGTTGATAAGCATAGTAGCATACACATGCTTTAGCAGTCACGCAAAACACACATCGTCAAATTATTATTAAATAAAATCTGAGAATGTATACTTTTATCTAGATCTATTATTTTTAAATTATTTTTAAAATAATTCCATAAATTGGGGTAAAACAAAAATATTCCACCTAATATATGAGCGACAGTGTATACTGGTGGCTGCTGATGACTGCGTCACATATCTAACGGTTTCCGGCCGATTTTGTGGATCGCCAGAAAGTCGCCGAATTTCAAACCCGCCGGGGAGTCGAGCGTATTTTACGCTTGAAATCTACTCTGTCACAATATTGGACGGGGCTCGCGAGGTGCCAATTTAACACTGGTAAGTAAACAAACGGGAGTCGGGCAAAGCCCGCCCGACATTAGGGTTGGCATCGTTCGAGTTTCGGTCGACTATCAATAGGTCTGTCGGTGCCCGCCGGACACTCGGTCAATGTCCGGCCGCTCCGCGCGACGTCCTGCCCTCCGACGCGTCTGCGCCTCGAAATTGGCTCGAATATATATAGGACACTTACACATTTGTTCACATTTCTGAGGTCTGAATGAGTTGACATCGGAGCAAAGCGAGTTACATTGTACAATTGTTAACGTTTGTTTTAATACTAACATCGGGACGGATTTTTACAGCATGTGTTCATGTATTCCCATATACATCTTTCTGTGTACAGTGTTTGTAACTTTACCAAGACTTGGCCAAATTTCTTATCGTTTTGATGATTCCAGAACCTTGCAATACACACGAATACTTATATGCTAGATGATCAACCTTTTCTGGTCGATTCCACACCGCTTCTTTCACAATGCAATCGCATGACCAGAACTCAACTTCATCTTTAAAACGCAGGTAAATTAGCACTTATTGTTAGAGCAATCAGTTTATCCGCTTGTTAGCAACTGTTTTGTATCTTACTGTTAGATATTTAATGTTTTATACGTTGTGAAATTGGTCAAGCTAAGTAAGCGTTTGTAGACACGCTGCTGCTAACAGTTCACAAGCACTATTTTCAGAAACAATTGGTTGAATCGTTTGAACACAAGCACATACAAATGGGTCAACCGTTGTAAATTTAGAGTGTAGTACTTTGAAGGTTTTGAGAGAGTGAGCACAGGAGTTGTTGCAGAATTTAAAGAAAATAAGAACGAACAACAAACCGAACGGTGATCCGATTCACGAACTTCAGAAAAAAATCACTCCGCATTTATACTAATTCTCTCTATCTGGCGCCATCTATACCTTTATTTTTAAAATTAAATACAATGACAGTCTATGATAAAAATCAATTTAAAATCGCTTCACTTATGCATGCTGTTAAAATAGATACGCTTCTTACCATAAGATAAGTCTTTTTCAATACAACTATGAATTCAATCAGTATAATACTTCTCCAGCACCGAGGAATAATTGAAAGTATCTCAGATTGCAGGGGATATATATTAAGACAACTACCAGATTTAAGCCAATTATTTGGAGGCCTTAATTTGATGGGATATGGTTTTCTGACGCAGTATCATAACAAAATTATTGAGTTGACAGGAGGAACCCGGCCAGGGCACGGAGCACGCTCGAAGCAAACCCAAGTTTGTACAAGTCGCGGGCGGTATGCGGGAGGGGGACGTTCGAGTATCGTATGTAGCCAATGCGGCGGCCGCGCAGCTCTGCCGACCCCCGTCTGAATTTTTAAAGCCCAAAATGTTCTAAAATCGTCGGAAAGCCGCCCGAATATCTATCGAATGTTTGCCGATGCCCGAGCGATCTATGGGCGACCTGTTTACGAGCTCTGCGACCTCAAAATTCGCCATTGGAAAATCGCTGAATTGGGAGCAGGTTTCAGTGCTCTGCGAACGTCGTTCGACCCTTGCCTTATTCCTGGCAAAAATGCCGTTTTGAGCTCGCAGAGAAGTCGGGTGGGCTACGTTTTGGATATGTTTGACTGCAGCAATAGTAGCAGTAGTAGTAGACGCAGAAGCAGTAATATCATAAAACCTACGCTAATACATTCACAGTACTAAGCTACGGAATCTTAACAAAACAAATGTAACATATAAAAAAAAAGGTTTGCCATGCCCTACATATCGTGCAGTTTATAACCTGCCACGTCGCAGGGGACCAGGAGTCGGCCGATCCCGAGTAACAGTAAGAATAGGCCGTATGAATACAAGGAAATATACTTGACTATTCTCAAATATTGGATTCTTTTACCTTTTGGGATTTTGTTGAATGTCAATAAGATCAATATAAAAACTATATTGTATTAATCTATCTAAGACAAAAACAAACTTGAGTCAGATTAAAAAAAAAAAAAAAAATCTTTATTAGATATAATACAAAATTATGTAGGGAAGATCTATATTTATTATGTTATAAAAAGAGAGTTGACGGCGCTTTTATAAGATCCAGATCAAACTTTTTTAATTCAGAAAAAAAAAAAAAAAATAGAATTAACTACAAAACTATATGATAAAAATGGACAAATTGAACAGTCAAATAAAGATACCCTAAAAACAGCTAAGGAGTATTATTACAAAATATATATACTTCCAATAGCCCCTCACTAGTTTATTTTATAAAAAAATTACCTGAAGACTGTCAGAATATTGAATGTTTATTAAATTCTAAATAAAAGTGTGAAGGTTTTTTAACATCGAACGAATGTTTAAATACGCGTAAAAATATGCAAAATAATGGTACTGATGAGTTTCCTTGTGAACTTTATAAATTTTGTTTGAAAATTTGGCCGTCTTTTTACTATAAACTTTTAATTATTAATTTCATAGTGGTAAAATATCCCTTGATCAAAGAAGAGCCATAATAAATCTTGTTCCAAAGAAAAATCAAGATCCCTTATTTTTGAAAAATTGGAAACCCATGTCTGTTTTAAAAAACTGATTTAAATTAATAGCTGAATGCATAGCACATAGTCTAAGAAATGTAGTACCTTAATTAAAAGTTGTGACCAGACTAGTTTTTTTTAAAGGACGTTCTTAAAATATTCTTTTGGCTTTAGATATTTTGGGATGCGCAAAGATTCAATCAGTTTAATTTTGGCCATTACAGGAAGTGGGTTATTGATGTAGACAAATGTTCATGCACCTTTACAGCTCATTTTATGTATGTTATTACCGAAGAAACAAAAGAAGTCAGCCAGTCACTCAATAGTGTCTGACAGTGAAGATTAGAGAGTAAACGGGTTTCCTTGCATACTTTTATAATAGGCACTGCTAACGTTTACATTTCACAAATAGGACATACGTGACATATTCATAATTCCTGCAACGCTCTACGGAATTCGATGTTGGCTGTAAATGGGACATCGAACCTTTAAGCCAACTGCATTTAATTTTTTTAAATGAAATAATGAGTAATTGGATTAAAAGTGATACACAAATTCAAGGAATTGTGATTAATGATGTACGCTGAAGATGCCACATTTTATGTGAAAGACATTCACTCTTTGTCTAGAATTATATATATACAGTGTACTTGAAATATTGAAACGATATTCAGGGTTAAATATAAATCGTGATACATCAGAATTATTAGCTCTTGGTTATTACAAAGCACACCCCAACATTCTAAAGGTCCATTTTATTTATTAGACGTGCGTTTTTCAATGAACTCGACTGATTTATATGAATCAAAGTTTGTGCTTAAATTTCAAACTTTAAATCGAATTTTGGGAATATGGTCGATGAAAGACCTAACACCATTGGGAAAAAATATAATTGTAAAATCATTGCCATTTTCCAAATTATTTTTCTTTTATCAGTATTACCGAAACCCCCTGAATCATTTATTCATGAAGTTTAAACTGTGATATACTCTTTTATTCGGAATCGTAAACCAGACAAGATCAATCGGAATACAATTATAGCAGATTATATTGAAGGTGGTTTTAAAATGAAACATTTACCATCACTTATTATAGGACTCAGGATCGCATGGTTGATGAGATTTTAATAAAGAAAATAAAGGCAACTGGAAATGTTTTTTTGAATTTTATATGATAAAATTAGGTAATGGTTTATTTGGACTTGAAATTTAACAAGTACAGAGCAATTGATGGAAATTAATAACTCCTTTATAAAAGAAATGTTAGTAGCCTGGAGCGACGTAACTCTTTTTGAGAACCCAAGTGAATATTTGATTCATAAGCAAATTATTTAGAATAATACATGTATCAAAATAACTGGGAAGGTTGTTTTTAAGTCTGATTGGATAAATAATGGCGTAATCAAAATGAATCATTCATTACAAAAAGGATAAGTCTTTTTTTTAGTTATGATGAATTCGTGCAAAAATACCACATTCGCTGTAATTGTGTGGAGCTGTATTCTGTTATATCCGCAATTCCTTTATAATGGAAAGATATTAATACAAATACGCCCATTTCAAATATGAACCAGCATATGAATAAGTGAAATTTATCAAAAACCAACGCACAGACTCGCACTAATTCTTGAAGAAAAAAAATGCGTAAAGAGGGGATTGAACAAGATCGCAAAGACTTTCAAGAAATCAATTAAAGGGCAATTTCAATACTCTATTGTATATCCCAATAGAATCATGTTCGATTTACCGAATTCGTCATTTTAAAGTGCGAATATTTCAAGGTAATGGACAATGCTAATGAAATTCCCTTAGGTTTTGCAAACTAATATTTACTTTCAAATAAATTACATTTTCTCAATTTATGTACGAAATGGTAAAACTTTTGTTGAATTTGAATTTGAATTTGAGTTTGAATTTGAGTTTGAATATGAATTTGAATTTAAATTTGCATTCAAATAGAATTTCAGTTAGAATTTTGAATATGAATTTAAATTTGCGTTTAAATCTAGATTATGTCACCTATAAGATATTGATGAATGAGTAGAATTTTTTTAAATAAAACTATAACAAAAAAAAGTCATTCATACTGATTTTTACATTCTGAATCAATATCTCATACAATTTGGATAATCATTATTTTGCATATTTAAATTGTAACGGACTAGAATTTTAACAAAAAATGTGCATGCCTAAAACATGAAATATAATCAGCCATATTCAAACAATCAATCCAAATTTCAATTGACAAAACAACCTGATTCCTTACCTGGCAGAGATGGAGCACATTGTAAAAGAAGACAAAAAAGAAAGGATAACACGAACCCTTTCAGATCGGCCATCCTTAAAACAGCACCCCGGAATGGGTATGCGCCTATAAACCTGACTGTTTAATAACGACTATGCGGCAAATGCCAAGTTGCTTGGAGAAACTTTTTTGTTTTTGGTATAGTATAGTTTACTGCTGATCGTCATGAAGGTGGCACCTGTCTGCTTCTGAAGAAAATGGCTGAATGAAGAAAGGAGGAACTAATTATGACACTAAATTGCCTCTCACATCAAGATTAAAAAGAGAAGCTATGACGCAAATACTTGAAAAACGTTCTATATTACTTTATGATTATGCCCATAGATAGCAAACGTTTTGTTGACATTCAGAAGCCGATAACATTCATTCCGTTCCAACTCATCACCACGAGGATGGAAACAGAAGCTGATTTTCTCACATAAGTATTCGCATTACGTGTGGTTAAGTTGCAATTCATAAGATTTTCGAAAGGTAAATGTTGAGAATGAGGAGACGCGAATCGTTTACTCTCTCACCCTCTCTCTCTCTCTTTCACACGTGTCACAAGAGACAAAAGCCATTCAATATAGTTATTACTATTAGTATGAAACCTAATATATTTTTAATTAGTACATCTTCATGTTTTTGTATTAACTTGTGCATTATACATGCAGAAGAAAAAAAGCTATTTTGTCCGCATGCATACATCCATTGTCTTATCGTGTACATATTTCAAGGTGTAATCACCTCTCAAAAAACAAAGGTTGCACGGTCATCCGAATACTTTTGCTCAAAGCACAAGATGTGCTGATTATTCTGTTTGGCTCAAAACCTTTATACAAACAATAAAATGAAATAATGATGTAGTGATGCTTGAAGGTTTAAATCCTGTTGCGGAAATATATCACAACACAAGTTTTTGTACAGTTTTGCAAGCAAGGGCACTCCCTCCATGATTCTCATGCAAAATCAAATTGTGATTTTTTAGCACATGAATATTCAAATAGTAATTACTGCTTTATTAGCCGCTAGGGTATATGTTGATAAAAGACCATTGATATTCGCTCGGAGTGAATTTAGCCAAGGCATGACAATTGTGTTCTTAAGGTAGGATTGGTCATATCAAAAGACCCCCCCATGTTTTGTCAAAAAAGAAGGGGACCACCCATTTCCCCCCCGCCCCCCCCCCCCCATTTTGAAATGTTTTCTTTTCTTTTTTGCACCCGGAAATGTGAAAATCGGTCTTGGTTGCACACTACATCGGTCAAGATCGCAATGTAATTCTATGCATACAGGATTTCACAGATGGACTGGTGGTCGATGGAGAGGAGGTCATTATGATTATGTTTTGAATAGTAATGCACACTCTATCAGATCATTTACTGCAATTCTGTATTTTTGTTATGAAAGGATGAAGAAATGATTTCGAGGAGTTTCAAATTATTAGCGTTCACAATTAGACGATATGTAGATACGGTCAAAGAATAATATAAACTATAAAATGAAAATTTCTAGAAATTTGGTCATGTGTCCATTTGCGCCTTTTTGCTGGGCATCCAATATTATTGATAAGTTCATTCAACTCTAAGCATAATATAAAAGTGGTATTTGTCATGATGTCACCTTTTTTGTTAACATATATATTTAGATTGCCTCTCACATCAAGATATAACAAAAAGCAATGACGCAAATACTTGAAAAGCGTTTCATATCACTTTATGATTATGCCCATAGATTGCAAACGATTTGTTGACATTCAGAAGCCGATAACATTCATTCCGTTCCAACTTATCAGCCCGGGGATGGAAACAGAAGCTAATTTTCTCACAAAAGTATTAGCATTTCGTGTGGTTTTATGCAAAGTGTAGTCACCTTTCATAAAACAAAAGTTGCACGGTCATCCGGATACTTTTGCTCGAAGCACAAGATGTGCTGATTATTTTGTTTTTCTCAAAAACCTTTAGAAACAAAATGAAATACTGATGCAGTGATGATTGAAGGTTAAAATCCTCTTGCAGTAATATAACACAATTCGTACAGTTTTTCACGCTAGGGCCCTCCCTCCATGACTCTCTTGAAATATCAAACTTCGATGTTTAGTAAATGAATATTCAAATAGGAATTCCTGCTCTATTAGCCACGATGGTAGATATGTTGATAAACTGATACATGCTTGACATTTGAGTGATGTTAGCCAAGGCACGGCACTTGTGTGCTTAAGGAGGGTATGATTGGGTACATGATAGGATACAAATATGATTGTGGATGAAAATGGCTGGAATACTCCCTTTAGAGTGACGAGTGTGTATTTAAATTTAGAATTGTAAATTTCATACAGAGACTGGTGTAATAATACACTATATCATCTTTGAATATAGTTACTTTAACCAGAAAGGCTCTGAAATCGAGAAATTGTAAAGAAATCAATACAATTCTCCTATGAAGTGGAGAGTGTGTATTTTTAATGTAGGATTGTAAGTGTCATCCACGTCACCAATGTAATACACTGTATCATGCTTTGAGGTTAGGTTTAGGATTAGGGTTAAAGTTGCATGTTATAGCACAGTGTTGGGTCTGGAGGTGAAGTGCGGAATTCAGTTTGTAGTAAATTGATTACAGACCAATTGTCACATGATCGTGTGTGAAATAGTATTTTCCATAGTTGTAGATGAGGGCATTAATGCTCTCGAAACCCCTAAGAGTAGAGCCATCTAATTGTTTAACCATGCATATCAGGCATAGGCCTATTTCTAAAAAATACGTTTAATACATACAATATATTAGTTCATTTATCTATTTGCCAATGGGTTCCTCTTCTGTCTGGTTATGCCTCTGTGATGTCAGCCATTCTAAACTGGAAGTTACTGAGGTGCGATGGCTCAGTGGTAGAGCAGTGCGTTTAAAACCAAGTAAATGTACAAGTGCCCTTTGTTAAGTTATTAATCCTCATTGCCAAGTCAGTCAGAGAGGGCTTAAAGCTGTCAGTCCCCTGGCTGCCTAATTACTAGACAAGATTCTTGTCGAATTTATCGCTGTTATCCCTGCCTAGCGGCCCGTCAAAGAAGTTAGGGATCCACAACCTGTCGTTGGGAGCGCCCTATCAAGTACTAATAATCGCGCGCCTGAGCAAAAATGTGTACATGTATTGTGTGCACGTCCGATCTACAGTCGCTCGTCCCGTCGCTCGTATCGCACGGATCATAGCATGTGTACAGCAACTACGAAGTCAGCTCAGTAAGTGGGATACTTACTTACTTAATTATAGCCGACAGGTAAAACAAAAAAAATCAAACCAAACCAAGCATCATTTTTCAACTGATCCTTTGTGAATATAATGTCTTGCCAAATTCGTACTTCTGAGCCGGACAAGAGAGGATCTGCAAAATTATGACCCGATATTGATGTGTAGGATATTGGTAAATATCAATTGTTCTCAGAAAACATGTGTAATTGTTTTGGCCCAGGCGCGGATCCACGTGGGGGGGGGGGGGGGCGTCGGTCCCGCCCCTTGTCCCCCAAACAGGTAAAAAAAAACTTTAATTTTACAGTAACGGTCCCCCCCCCCCCCCCAGTGGCCGAAAAAAAGAAGAAACCAAAAAATCCATTTTGGCTCAAGGGAGGAGATGGATGTTGAAAATTAGTGCGCCTTACCAACCCCCCAACCCCCCCCCCCCCCCCGCTTATTCGCCGTCTTGCTGATCCGGCACTAAACATTTTCTCACGAATTGGTCCCCCTCCCCCCTTTGCCAGATTCGCCTCTGTTGTGGACTGCATGCAAAGTAAATTAATAAGACAAGCAAATTGTGTAGGGCTCCTCAGATCAATGTATATATAAATGCTCTATCCTGTCTTTATTCTGACATTACACTATGCTTGTTCTTTCTTGGTTGCACACTATATCGGTCAAGATCGCAATGTAATCCTATGCATACAGTATCTCACAGATGGAGTGGTAGTCGAGGGAGAGGAGGTAATCATGGAAGTTCTTACTTATCTGTCTATAAGCATGGTATAATATTGTAACGAATCAGTGTAATCTAGGGCACTAACCATCAACAAAATCACTTATACATTATTATGATATCACATGATTCATTACTGCAATGATTACAGTTTCATTAAATTATTATAAAAAGAAGACGATTTGCTGTACCGTTCTTGACTGTAAATCCTTGTCTGAATTCAGTTCCCCCCCCCCCTCCCTCCCGCGCGGAAGTTTTGGCGTTTCATTAAATTATTAGAGAAAGCAGACGATTCGTTGTACCGTTTTCGACTCTTAATAAGCCCTATTTATCTGAATTCAGTTTTCCCCTCTCGTGCGAAGCGCGGAAGCCTTGGCGTTTCCTTAAATTATTAGAGAAAGCAGACGATTGGGTGTACTGTTCTCGACTCTTAAATCTCGTCTGAATTCAATTTCCCCTTCCCGCGCGAAGCTCGAAAAGCTTAGACGTTTGATTTAATTATTATAGAAAGAAGACGATTCGTTGCACCGTTTTCGATTCTTAATAAGCCCTATTTATCTGAATTCAGTTTCCCCCTTTCGCGCGAAGCGCGGAAGCCTTGACGTTTCCTTGTCGTGACATACCGTATACGGGTAGGCTATACATAAAACAATAACTCAAGTCTCATGCATTATGCTGAATTTGAAATAATCACATTTTTTTCTTCTTCTTCTTCTTCCTTTTTTTTCCTCTCTTTTTTTTGGGTAATATCAGGGGGGGGGATGATTGTACAGGCCATCACCCCCTACTTCAAGCCAGGGGGGATGCAGCCCCCCACCCCCCACCCCCGGGATTTACGCCCCTGCATGTAGGGTCATAGGGCAATGGAACTTTCATTAAACTTTCTCTAAAAGTAGGTTCAATTGGAAGCATAAATGTTAAAGAAGTGGTTAAAGAAACAGAAATGAGGATTTTAAAGAGATAATCTCTTTCTCTCTTTCATAATACTATCAATACTAAAGGCACAATATCCATCATGAGTACTTCCAATTAAAAATTGCCCCTCTTCTCCCTCCTCTCTGTCTTTCCGTTAGCTTACACCTAGGGCTGTCAATGACTACAACAGAGGGCGCCAGTACCTGGCTGATGTGGCCAGCCGTGAGCGCGTCCCGATATTTGAGGATGTGAAGGAGGCGACACATGCACTTGTGGAAAGGATCAAAAGAGACCTAGAGAAAGTGATGAGGGAGAATCCGTCCCCCTTCCACCATGCGTGTCACATCCCTGCCACCCCCCAGAACCATGGGGATCTTAGGTCGCCCATGTCCTTCTGTCTTGGACTATGACACTAACACGAGCCGATCAAGCAAAGGGCCTCCTCCTTTCCGATTTGCCACACTCCTCCCCAGAAGCCAGGGGCACATGTACATGTGGCTTGAATGCTTCTGATGTGTCTTGGATTTGGACATCACCAGGGGTAATTGATGTGGAGATGTAACCCCTTCCAATCAGAATACATTCATCGTAAGAACCTTTGGTAACCAAGATCTCCTCTGTACTGTCTTGGACTTGGGAATCACCAGGAGTAATTGATGAGGAGATATAACCCCTTCCAATCAGAATACATTCATTGTAAGAACCTTTGGTAACCAAGATCTCCTCTGTCCTGTCTTGGACTTGGGCATCACCAGGAGAAATTGATGAGGAGATATTACTATTGCTCTCAATAGTCTGAGAGAAGCTCTTTCGTTTGACACGTAGAAACACAGGCGTCATTGCACGCAGACCGTTGATCACGATTGCATTTCTAGTTTACCTTGTAACCTTTAGCCCTTGGTCATATATTGTCCCTTGGTCATATTTGACCGATTTTCGATATTGACCAGCGCCTTCAAGACATGTTAATGTTGTATGAATTCGGTAATCCTACCTCATAGCTATAAAAAGTTAATGCATATACAGTACTTTTATTAAAAGTCTGACCCTTGACCTTTGAGCGTGGTCAGATTTGACCCACTTTCAAACTTTACCTTCGCCTTCAATATATACAAGTGGTATGACTTATGGAAATCCTGCCTTAAAGATATAGAACGCTATTGGTTCTAGGACCATCATCCCTGGTCAATCACCCCCGGCCAATAACCTCCGAGGACATTTACCCCCTAAACATTTCTGCTTTTCTTAAAACAATGCTATTATTAGCTTGGACTTCCAAATTAATGAACAGGGGTAATTTTCAGGGGGGGGGGGTAATTTTCCAGGAGGTGATTGTCTAGGGGTGATTGTCCTGATACGAACGTTATTGCGTTTATAGTGCTTTTTCATTTAAAGTTCAAAGACCTTTGACCTTTGACCGTGGTCAGATTTAACCCATTTTCATATTGACATGTACCTTCAAGAAATGTACCTGTGGTATGAATTTGGTGACCCTACGTCAAAGCTATATAAAGTCATTACGAGTACGGCATGATTGTTTACGACGAAAAAACAAAAAAACGAAGACGACAATAACAACAACATCTACCCCCAAAACGAAGGAGATAATCATGCTTGAGAAGTCGGGAGAACAATGGTATATAGGCCCATTAGTGAAGTCTGTGACCACTCATATAAGAGGTCCCTGGATCGTTCAAATGTGTCTCTCTCGGTCCAGGTAAATCAAAGTGGTACCTGGCAGTTATGGGGTAGTACTAATTCCTCGGCCCGCAATAATTCTTCTTTTTTTATTTCATTAATGTGGCCCACTACCTATACAGTGCTCAATAACAACAAAGTGTACCCAACTTTAGTAGCTCCTAATTGAAAAGTCATAAACAATATGACTTTGAAATGGATAGGGGGGGAAGGAATGGGAGAGAAAGAGAGAAAGAAAGACAGAAAGGGAGATAAAGACAGGTAGAGAAAGAGGGAGATAGAGGGAGAGCTAGTGTGAGCAAGACGAAGAGGGGAGACAATTAACACAATAAAAATCATCGTGTTAAAGATTAAAATTGATCAAATTCATGCCAATAATATTGAAAGAAGCACTTCATATCAAATCGAATCAAAACATTTATTTCCCACTGTAAGAAAACACAAATAAATATTGATGACAAATGATGGTTGTAAACAAACATGGTGGCATCATAGAAAGTACAAGAAATTTTGTTAAAAATAACACTTAATAGACTTTCACATCTCTGTATTTAAAAAAAATCATATTGTAAAGCGATCCTCATTGAGTAACTAAGGAGGATTAGGCTTTGCGTATAATATTGAATGCATGTCCTCAACCAATTATAGACACCTTGTGGAGGTGTTGTGGGCTCAAGGATACGTCGCCAGACTATGGATCACATGGTTCGGGGTTCGAGTCCCGCCGCGGTATTAAGCTCATTTGGGAATCAATGATCTACATATTTTACACTCATCCCAGGTAGGAAGAAATTCCCTGAATGCTTAAGGGAAAACCAGCAAATTGCTCTTAAAGAAGAGAGGGAGGGAAATTCTTGGATATTACAAATACAGTATAATGTTGTACCAAGTCAGTATATAAATATATATATATATATATATATAAATGTGGCTAATTGTCAAAAAGAAAACATTGATTGTCACCCCTTATAATGACTGAGAGGGACAATAGCTTAAGTTCCCTTTTCCGCATTTCGTACAAATAACCAATCTAATTTTGACAACCATAATTACGTTACAAATCTGCGGAATATGATAAAATGACACTGATATATTGGTGAAGGCTCTTGACTCTCATACGAGAGGACCCGGGTTCGATCCTTGCTGATTGATGAGTTTCAGTACAATTTCATATACTGTATTGATCTATCCTTGCACAATTATGTTTTGCCTCCATTTGTGTATTCAAAGGGTACCCGGCAATGCTGGGGATGATGATAATAGCAGGGTCCGCAAGAGAAGCATATAACACTGATATCGTTGACGTTCGTGCACTAAACTAAATTACTATTACCGTTCTGTTTATTGTTATCAATATTTTGATTGTTGCTAAAACTATCATTATTACTATAATCAATATTACTGTTATTGCTATTATTATTATTATTATTATTATTATTATCATTATTATTGTTGTTGCTATTATCGTATTATTATTATCATTATTATCATCATCATCATCATTACTATTGATGTTATTATCATTATTGTTATCATTATTATCATATTTATTATCATTATTAGTAGTAGTAGTCTTAAGTCTTCGTTGTAGTAGTAGTAGTGAAATCTGTATATAAAGACCGCTCAATGGAAACATGGAAATTGTTCTTTATAGGCAGGTGGTCTTTATGTACTGGTGGTTGATTATGCCTGCGTCACTTATCCAACGGTCTCCGGCCGATTTTGTGGATCGCAAGAAAGTCGCCGAATTTCAAACCCGCCGGGGAGTCGAGCGTATTTTTCGCTTGAAATCTACCCTATCAAATATTGGACGGGGCTCGCGAGGTGCCCTTTTAACACCCGTCAGTAAACGAACGGGAGTCGGGCGAAGCCCGCTCGACATTAGGGCGGGCGCCGTCGGAGTTTCGGTCGACTATCAATAGGTTTGTCGGTGCCCGCCGGACACTCGGTCAATGCCCTTACTGGCTCCGCCCGACATCCTGCCCGGCTTCCTCCGACGCGTCTGCGCCTAGAATTATTATAGGACACTTACACATTTGTTCACATGATATTTCTGAGCTCTGAATGAGTGGACAGCACAGCAAAGCTACTTACACTCTAAATTGTTAGCGTTTGTTTTAATACTAACATGTTTTTGTCCCCAAAATTAAAACACATGCTTGTTTAGGTGTTAGTATTTAAACACTTAAATCGCAGGTAAATTAGCACTTATTATTAAAGCAATCTGTTTCACCGCTTGTTAGCAAACATTTTTTTAAATCTTACTGTTAGATATTTAATGTTTTATACTTTGTGAAATTGGTCAAGATTGGTAAGCGTTTGTAGACACGCTGCTGCTAACAGTTCACAAGCACTATTTTCAGAAACAATTGGTTGAAGCGTTTGAACACAAGCACATAAATATGGGTCAACAATTTTTACAATTAAAATGTAGTACTGTGAAGGTTTTGAGAGAGTGAGCACAGGAGTTGTTGCAGAATTTGAAGAAATTAAGAATGTACAGCAAACTGAACTGAGATGCCGCCAAAGAAGACCACGGCGGGCAATACGAGCACGGCAGAGCCGTTGCGGGGGAGGGGGGGGGGGGGGGGGGGGGGGGGGCCCGAATGTCGATCGAATGTTTGCCGATGCCCAAGCGTTCTACGGATGACCTGTTTACGAGCTCTGCGACCTCAAAAATCGCCATTGGAAAATCGCTGAATTGGGAGCAGGTTTCGGTGCACTGCGAAACGTCGGCCGACTCTGGCCGTATTCCTGGCGAAAATGCCGTTTTGAGCTCGCAGAGAAGTCGGGTGGGCTCGATCAAATGTTTGCCGATGCCCAAGCGTTCTACGGATGACCTGTTTACGAGCTCTGCGACCTCAAAAATCGCCATTGGAAAATCGCTGAATTGGGAGCAGGTTTCGGTGCACTGCGAAACGTCGGCCGACCCTGGCCGTATTCCTGGCGAAAATGCCGTTTTGAGCTCGCAGAGAAGTCGGGTGGGCTACGTTTTGGATATGTGACGGCCGCTTTAAGCAGGTTTGACTGCAGCTATAGTAGTAGAAGTAGACGCAGAAGTAGTAATATAATAAAACCTACGCTAATACATTCACAGTACTAAGCTTAACGGAATCTTAACAAAACAAATGTAACATATAAAAAAGGATTACCATGCCCTACATACCGTGCAGTTTATAACCTGCCTGTTACCATGGTAGTTGCCATTGATGGCAAAGTTAGCATCAATGGTAAGCTTTATGCAACGGGGCCCCGGAGTCGGCCGATCGCGAGTAACAGTAAGAATAGGCCGTATGAATACAAGAAAATATACTTAATTATTCTCAAATATTGGATCCTAATACCTTTTAGGATAAATAATATCAATATAAAAACTATATTTTATTAATCTATCTAAAAAATTAAAAAAATGGAGTCAGATTAAAAAAAAAAAAAAAAATCTTTATTAGATAACATAAAATCATTTAAGGAAGATATATATATTTTATATACAAATAAAGTTGATGGCGCTTTCATAAGATCCAGATCAAACTGTTTTAATTCAGATAAAAAGAAATCAAATTTTTGAATTAACTACAAAACTTTATGATGGAAATGGACAAATTGAACAGTCAAATGAAGATACCCTAAAAACAGCTAAGGGGTATTATTAACAAATATATACTTCCAATAACCCCTCACTAGCTAATTTTATATAAAATTTACCTGAAGATTGTCAGAATGTTGAATTTGTATTAAATTCTAAATAAAAGTGTGAAGGTTTGTTAACATTGAACGAATGTTTAAACACGCGTAAAAATATGCAAAATAATAAAACACTTGGTACTGATGAATTTCCTTGTGAACTTTATAAATTCTTTTTAAAAATTTGGCCGTCTTTTTACTATAAACTTTTAATTATTAATTTCATAGTGGTAAAATATCCCTTGATCAAAGAAGAGCCATAATAAATCTTGTTCCAAGAAAAATCAAGATCCCTTATTTTTTTAAAATTAGAAACCCATGTCTGTTTTAAAAAACTGATTTAAATTAATAGCTGAATACTTAGCACATAGTCTAAGTCTAAGCTTAGTCTAAGAACTGATTATCCTAATTATAAGTTGAGACCAGATTAGTTTTTATAAAAGGACGTTCTTAAAATATTTGTTTGGCTTGAGATATTTTGGGATGCGCAAAGATTCAATCAGTTTAATTTTGGCCATTACAAGAAGTGGATTATTGATGTAGACAAATGTTCATGCACCTTTACAGCTCTCTCAATAGTGTCTGACAGTGAAGACTAGAGAGTAAACGGGTTTCCTTGCATAATTTGATAATAGGACACTGCTAACGTTTAAATTTCACAAATAGGACATACATGCCATATTCATAATTCATGTAAAGCTCTACGAAATTCGATATTGGCTGCAAATGGGACATAGTACCTTTAAGCCAAATGTATTTTATTTTTTTTAATGAATTAATGAGTAATTGGATTAAAAGTGATACAAAAATTCCAGGAATTGTGATTAATGATACACATATAAAAATAAATGTGTACGCTGAAGATGCAACATTTTATGTGAAAGACATTCACTCTTTGTCTAGAATTGTATATATATACAGTGTACTTGAAATATGGAAAAGATATTCGGGGTTAAATATAAATCGTAATAAATCAGAATTATTAGCACTTGGTTATTACAAAGCACACCCCAACATTCTAAAGGTCCATTTTATTTATAGGACGTGCATTTTCAATGAACTCGAATGAATTATATAAATCACATTTTGCGCCTAAATTACAAACTTTAAAACGAATTTTGGGAATATGGTTGATGAGAGACTTGAAATTATGACTTTTATTATGCATCAACCCCTTAATTATTTATTCATGAAGTTAAATCTATGATATACTCTTTTATTTGGAATCGTTAACCAGACAGGATCAATCGGAATACAATTATAGCAGATTATATTAAAGGGGGTTTGAAAATGAAACATTTACCATCACTTATAATAGGACTCAGGATCGCATAGTTGATGAGATTGTTAAATAAAGAAATAAAGGCAACTGGAAATGTATTTTTGAATTTGATATGATAAAATTAGGTAATGTTTTTTTTGGACTTGAAAGTTAACAAGTGCAGAGCAATTGATGGAAATTAATAACTCCTTTATAAAAGAAATGTTAGTAGCCTGGAGCGACGTAACTCTTTTTGAGAACCTAAGTGATTATTTTATTCATAATCAAATTATTTAGAATAATTCATGTATCAAAATAACTGGGAAGGTTGTTTTTAAGTCTGATTGGATAAATAATGGCGTAATAAAAATGTAACATTTATTAAAAAAGGATAATTTTTTTTTAAAGTTATGATGAATTCGTGCAAAAATACCACATTCGCTGAAATTTTTTGGAGCTGTATTCTGTTATATCAGCAATTCCTTTATAATGGAAAGATATTAATACAAATACGCCCATTTCAAATATGAACCAGCATATGAATAAGTTAAATTTATCAAAAACCAACGCACAGACTCGCACTAATTCTTGAAGAAAAAAAATGCGTAAAGAGAGGATTTAACAAGATCGCAAAAACTTTCAAGAAATCAACTAAAGGGAAATTTCAAAACCCTATTGTATATCCCAATGGAATCATATTCGATTTACCCAATTCGTCATTTTTAAAGTGTGAATATTTCAAAAGGTAATGGACGAAGCTAATGACCTTCCCTTAGGTTTTGCAAACGTAATAATTTGTTTGCATATTGAAATTGTCACGGACTAAAATTTTAACAAAAAATGTGCAAGCCTAATAAATGAAACATCATCAGCCATATTCAAACAATCAATTCAAATTTCAATTGACAAAACAACCTGATTCCTTACCTTGCAGAGATGGAGCACATTGTAAAAGAAGACAAAGAAGAATGGATAACACGAACCCTTTCAGATCGGCCATCCTTAAAACAGCACCCCGGAATGGGTATGAGCCTATAAACCTGACTGTTTAATAACGACTATGCGGCAAATACCAAGTTGCCTGGAGAAACTTTTTTGTTTTCGGTATAGTATAGTTTACTGCTGATCGTCATGAAGGTGGCACCTGTCTGCTTCTGAAGAAAATGGCTGAATAAAGAAAGGAGGAACTAACTATGACACTAAATTGCCTTTCACATCAAGATTTGAAGAAAAAAAGCTATGACGCAAATACTTGAAAATCGTTTTATATTACTTTATGATTATGCCCATAGATTGCAAACGTTTTGTTGACATTCAGAAGCCGATAACATTCATTCCGTTCCAACTCACCACCCCAAGGATGGAAACAGAAGCTGATTTTCTCACATAAGTATTAGCTGTTCGTGTTGTTGCAATTTATCATATCTTAGAAAGGTAAATGTTGAGAACGAGGCGACACGAATATGAGATACGAAAGGGGTAAATTATTAACATATGAAGTTAATGCTTTCTTATATTACCAATGTCTGTGTTTGCTTTGTGTATACATGACATAATGGGAAATTCATGCTGTTTCTTTTCCTGTTTTCGATTATTTAAATGTTCCTCTGTTTGACACACATTGTTTCTTTCTCACTCCCCGTTTGCTCTCTCACTCCCTCTTTCAAAAGTGTCACAAGAAAGAAAGCCATTCAATGTTGTTATTATTATTAGTATGAAACCTAATATATTTTCATAATTACGTCCTTGTATTAATTTGTACATTATACATGCAGAGAGAGAAAACAAAGTTATTTTGTCTGCATGCATACATCCATTGTCTTATCGTTTACATATTCAAGGTGTGATCACCTTTCATAAAACAAATTTTTCATGGTCATCTGAATATGTTTGCTCAAAGCACAAGATGTGCTGATTTTTCTGTTTGGCTCAAAATCTTTTATACGAACAATAAATGAAATACTGTTGCAGTAAAGCTTGAATGTTAAAATCCTGTTGCGGTTTGTACAGTTTTGCAAGATAAGGCACAGCATCCGTCCATAATTATCATGAAAAATCAAATTTTGATTATTTAGCACATGGATATTTAAATATGAATTCCTGCTCTATATATAAGCCGCTAGGGTAGATATATTGATACAAGATCATTGATATTTGCTCGGAGTGAATTTAGCCAAGGGATGGTGGCACTTGTGTTTTTAAGGAAGGTATGATTGGATACCTAATTATAGATGCAAACTATTTGTGGTTTGGATGTAATTGGCTGGTATGCTCCCTATAGAGTTGAGAGTGTGTATATTAAATTTAGAAATGTAAGTATCACTCAGTGATTGGTGTGTTAAAACACTGTATCATGATTTTAATAGTTAAAAAGGCTCTGAAATAGAACAATTTGAAATGGCAAACTAAGAATTAGAACAGACTTTGCCTTTTTAATGTTTGTTTACATGCAAAGTCTAGTTTGTTGTGTTCTTTCCATCTTCCAGCCAGGTATTGTGGTCTAGTGGATAAGCCACCCGACTGCAGATCACAAGGTACGGGGTTCAACTCCCAGCCCGACACTAACGCCCTTTGACAAGACGTCAACACTTAGGTAAAATAGTATGCAAATAATGAATGGTTATGATTTCAATAGTGAGAATATTTTCATGAGTAGGAAGATTAACGTTCTATTTAACTCGGCTGAAGCGTCGTTGTATAGAATGCCAATATTTCAACTCATGAAAATATTCGCACTATTGAACAAATGAATAACATTCATTATTTGTTTTATATAACATCTAAGTAGATCTAATAGAACGTTAATCTTTCAACAAAATGCTTCTCTCCTTGTATTAATAATAAATTAAATTTGGAGTCAAGCCTTGTAATCCTCTGGACGGCCATGCATTATGGCTTAAAGCATGGGCACACAGAGGATTTGTTTATGTTGGGGACCGGGGTAAAATGCAATAAATTATTGCAAATTTATTGCATTAACAAAAATATATATATTTATGGAAACTGCCCCCTACCCTAGCCCCCGCTGCGTATAGTCATGGTTCAGTGACAAAGCAATGGCCTCATAAATGCGAGGCCCCAGGATCAAAACCGTGTCGATGTGCTTTATTAGTGCCCTTTTGTGGGGCATCATCCTCATTACTGTCATTTATGACTTTAGGGCATAGGTCTCCAATTTGATAAGCATAGTAGCACACCAATGATTTAGCATTCACGCAAAACACACATTGTCAAATTATTATTTAATAAAATCTGAGAATGTATACTATCATCTAGATCTATTAGGAATAAATTATTTAAAAATAATTCCATAAATTGGGGTAAAACAAAAATATTCCAACTATATGAGCAATAGTGTATTATAATTGCCATGTTCTTTCCAGGTTGCACACTACATTGGTCAAGATCGCAATGTAATTCTATGCATACAGGATCTCACAGATGGAGTGGTCGTCGATGGAGAGGAGGTCATTTTGATGATGTATATGAATCGTAATGCACAATCTATCTGATTACTTGCTAAAATTCTGTATTTTTGTTATGAAAGGATGACGAAATCATTTCAAGGAGTTCTAAGTTATTACTGTTCACAATAAGACGATATGTAGATACGGTCAAATAATGAAATGAACTATAAAATGAACATTTCTAGAAATTTGGTCATGCCTCCAGTTGCGTCTTTCTGGTTGGCACCCAATGTTATCGATAAGTTCATTCAACTCTAAGCATAATATAAAAGTGGTATTTGTCATGATGTCACCTTTTTTGTTAACAGATATATTTAGATTGCCTCTCACATCAAGATATAACAAAAAGCAATGACGCAAATACTTGAAAAGCGTTTCATATTACTTTATGATTATGCCCATAGATTGCAAACGATTTGTTGACATTCAGAAGCCGATAACATTCATTCCGTTCCAACTTATCAGCCTGGGGATGGAAACAGAAGCTGATTTTCTCACAAAAATATTATAATTTCGTGTGGTTTAATGCAGAGTTTATTCACCTTTCATAAAACAAAATTTGCACGGTCATCCGGATACTTTTGCTCAAAGCAAAATATGTGCTGATTATTTTTTTTCTTCTCAAAAACTTTTAGAAACAAAATGAAATACTGATGCAGTGATGATTGAAGGTTAAAATCCTCTTGCAGTAATATATCACAATTTGTACAGTTTTTCACGCTAGGGCCCTATCTCCATGACTCTCTTGAAATATCAAACTTTGATGTTTAGTACATGAATATTCAAATAGGAATTCCTGCTCTATTAGCCACGATGGTAGATATGTTGATAAAAGACCACTGATATCTGTTTCATATTTGAGTGATGTTAGCCAAGGTTAAAGACATCATGGAGAAAGTCAGAAAATCCAAGTGGAGATGGGCTGGGCATGTAGCAAGACTTCAGGACAATAGATGGGCAAATCGTTTAACAGAATGGCAACCAAGGATGGGAAAGAGAAGAAGAGGAAGGCAGAAGAGAAGGTGGAGAGATGACCTAACATCATACATGGGAACGGCCGCTTGGGCTAGGACAGCTAGAGACAGAAGAGAATGGAAATGAGGAGGGCTTTGTCCAACGTCTGGATGAACTATAGCCTGATAGATAGATAGATAGCCAAGGCACGGCACTTGTGTGCTTAAGGAGGGTATGATTGTGTACATGATAGGATGCAAATATGATTGTGGTTTGGATGAAAATGGCTGGAATACTCCATATGGATTGATGAGTGTGTATTCATATTTATAATTGTAAGTTTCATACAGAGACTGGTGTAATAATACACTGTATCATGCTTTGAATATAGTTACTTTAAAGGCTCTGAAATCGAGATATAAAATGCTCCCATGAAGTGGAGAGTGTGTATTTTTAATGTAGGATTGTGAGTGTCATCTACGTCACCAATGTAATACACTGTATCATGCTTTGAGGTTAGGTTTAGGAGTGGGGTTAAAGTTGCATGTAATAGCACAGTGTTGGTTCTGGAGGTGAAGTGCGGAATTCAGTTAATGTAGTAAATTGATTACAGACCAATTGTCACATGAGCGTGTGTGAAATAGTATTTTCCAGAGTTGAAGATGAGGGCATTAATGTTCTCGAAACCCCCAAGAGTAGAGCCAACTAATTTTACCATGCATATCAGGCATAGGCCTATTTCTAAAAAAAGGCGTTTAATATATACAATATATTAGTTCATTTATCTTTTTGCCAATGGGTCCCTCTTCTGTCTGGTTATGCCTCTGTGATGTCAGCCATTCCAAGCTGGAAGTTACTGAGGTGCGATGGCTCAGTGGTAGAGCAGTGTATTTAAAACCAAGGAAATGTACAAGTGCCCTTTGTTAAGTTTTCAATCCTCATTACCAAGTCAGTCAGAGAGGGCTTAAAGCTTTCAGTCCCCTGGCTGCTTAATTACTAGACAAGATTCTTGTCGAATTTATCGCTGTTATCCCTGCCTAGCGGCCCGTCAAAGAAGTGAGGGATCCACAAACTGTCGTTGGGAGCGCCCTACACTGTTAGAACAAGTATTACAATTTTTAATCAAGTTGGTTAAAATTTTAATCAACCACGGATTACCAGGTGAATCACACAATCGTTGGTTAAACTTTAACCAACAGCCTGTTGATTAAAATTCAACCTGTGGTTGATTAAAAAATTTAATCAATTATTGGTTAAAAAAATTTGCTCAATGTTGGTTAAAATGGTGTTGGTTAAACTTTAACCATTTGTTGATTAAAACTTTAATCTTTTGTTGGTTACTTATGCTTTGCTCGGGGCTGATTCACATGTTGTTGGTTAAACTTACATGGGTCGTTGGTTAAAATTGTAACCATTGTAGGTTAATTCTTTTTTGATTCACACGATGTTGGTTAAACTTTAGTGGGTTGTTGGTTACAATTATAACCACTGTTGGTTAAACTTACGGGGGTTTGGAGGTCTTATCCTCGTGTTTGCAGGTAAGAAATTGTTTAATATGATTATCATCAATGCTAAGATTGGAAGGAAGAAGTGAAATAAGGTTCTTGCTCAAATTAAAAACGCTTTGTGTCCCGGCCCGTAGGTTGTAGCTCAGCCAGTAAGTGTAACGGATGACCTACCCAAATTGCATGCATGAAGACGTTTCACTTTATGATGACATCTTATTTTATATTTAATTGCTTAAACAATTAGATACAATTAGATTTAAAAAATAAGATTATTATTCATGCATGCAATTTGGGTAGGTGATCCGTAATAGGCCTACACTTCTCCTTCTTGAATTGGGTCTGCCTCCTTCACGGTTGAAGATTCTTGCAGACTGATGAGTGTGTGTGATCTTACGTTAGCCAGGTGCACGGTGCAAGTAAAATGTTACTTATTGGTTGAGCTACGTAGAGCCTAGGGGACACAAATCGTTGTTGATTTGAGCAAAAACCTTATTTCACTTCTTCCTTACACTCTTAGAATTGATGATGATAATATTAAAATAATTTCTTACCTGAAAACATGGAGATAAGACCGTCCAAACCCCCATTTCTCAGGTCCTCGCGACAACCTCCATTGTTAATTTTGTCGCACGCGTAAACAGCATGTACTTTGCATGTACTTTATTTGTATGTCGAGCGATCGCTAGCTACGCGCTTCGATATCGTTCCGTTGGGTCACGTGACCAGTACTTTAATCAACATTGATTAAACTTTAACCGGAAGGGGGCTATCATTACTGTCGGAATTTTGTTTTTAATCCATGCTGGGTTACAATTTTTGCCAACGACTAAGACTTAACCAACATAGGTTAAAAGGAATAATTTTGATCAACACTGTTTTTAACCAACGCAAGATTAAAAGTAAATTTTAATCAACACTACATTTTTAACCAAGGTTGAGCGTTTTTTAATCAACAATTTTTTAACCCGCAGTTTTTTAATACTTGTTTTAACAGTGTATCAAGTACTAATAATCGCGCGCCCGAGCAAAAATGTGTGCATGTATTGTGTGCACGTCCGATCTACAGTCGCTCGTAACGCACGGATTAGAGCATGTGTACAGCAACTACGAAGTCAGCTCAGTAAGTGGGATACTAACTTACTTAATTATAGCAGAAAGTTAAAACAAAACAAAAAACCAAATCAAACCAAGCATCATTTTTAACTGAGTCTTTGTGAATTTAAACTCTTGCCAACTTCGTACTGCTGAGGCAGACAAGAGGGGATCTGCAAAATTATGAATTGTTCTCAGAAGACATGTGTGATTGTTGTGGCCCAGGCGCGGATCCACGTGGGGAGGGGGCATCGGTCCCGCCTCCCAGCCCCAAAACAGGTAACAAACTTTTTACAGTAAAAACAGGCCCGTCCCCCCAGTGGCTCCCAAAAAGAAGAAACACAAAATCCTTTGGGCTCAAGGGAGGGAGGGGATGGATATTGAAAATTAGTGCGCCTTACCAACCCCCGCTTATTCGCCGGCTTGCTGATCCGGCGCTAAATATTTTCTCACGAATTGGGCCCCCCCCCCCCCCCTTTGCTGGATCCGCCTCTGTTGTGGACTGCAGTAAATTAATAAGACAAGCAAGTTGTGTAGGGCTCCTCATGTCAATGTATATATAAATACTCTATCCTGCCTTTATTCTGACATTGCAATGCCTTGTTCTATCTAGGTTGCACACTACATCGGTCAAGATCGCAATGTAATCCTATGCATACAGGACCTGACGGATGGAGTGGTGGTCGACGGAGAGGAGGTAATTATGGAAGTTTTTATTCGTTTGTCTATAAGCATGGTATTTTATTGTAAAAAATAAGTGTATTCTAGGGCACTAATCTTCAATATAATTACTTACAATATTATTATATCACATGGTCCATTACTCCCAAGATTACAAATTCATGAAGAGCTTGTGCCAGTTATGTAATTTTCAGCAAACAATGATAGGGGGGGGGGGATTCGGCCATATCATGTAGGGTCGAGGGCAATGGAATTTTTATCAAACTTTCTCTAAAAGTAGGTTCAATTGGAAGCATAAATGTTTAAAAGGGGTTAAAGAAACAGAAATGAGGATTTTACAGAGATGATACCAAGTAATGGCAAAATCTCCATCATAAGTGCTTCCAATTTGAAATTAACCCCTTCTCCCTCCTCCTCCCTCCTCCTCTCTGACTACCCGTTAGCTTACACCTAGAGCTGTCAGAGGGCGCCAGTACCTGGCTGACGTGGCCAGTCGCGAGCGCGTCCCGATATTTGAGGATGTGACGGAGGCGACACATGCACTTGTGGAAAGGATCAAAAGAGACCAAGAGAAAGTGATGAAGGAGAATCCGTCCCCCTCCCACCATGCGTGTCACATCCCTGCCACCCCCAGAACCCTGGGGATCCTAGGTCGCCCATGTCCTCCTGTCTTGGACTATGACACTAACACAAGCCGATCGAGCAAACGCCCTCTTCCTTTCCGACTTGCCACACTCCTCTCCAGAAACAAGGGGCACACGTACATGTAGCTTGAATGCTTTGCTGTGTCTCGGACTTGATGGACATCACAAGGGGTAATTGATGAGGAGATATAACCCTTTTCAATCAGAATACATTCATCGTAAGAACCTTTGGTAACCAAGATCTCCTCTGTCCTGTCTTGGACTGAGGCACAACCAGGAGTAATTGATGAGGAGATATAACCCTTTCCAATTATAATACATTCATCGTAAGAACCTTTGGTAACCAAGATCTCCTCTGTCCTGTCTTGGACTGAGGCACAACCAGGAGAGGTTGATAATATCGATTCAGACCCCCTTCCCATCAGACTTACCATAATATTTCTTGAACATAGGGGAACAGCATTGTCCATGTCCTGAATTGGACTATGACACCACTGCAATCTATGCTACACTTGAAATCTATGCCTAAATTATCTTTCCTTCAAATATACCTGTAATTTGTAATGAATATAACGGTAATCCAGGGAATCGAAAGTGATATGTAGCAAGACATTCAGGAAGTAGAGTTTGCAGTAATGTCTCTGTACAATGTCTATAGGTGAGATAGAAGCAAATTTCATCTAGGTGGGATTTCCTAGAAGTCAAACAAAGAGCAGAGGCCAGAATAACACCCCTCATTTCTGATTAAAATTCTTGCCATAGTCCATTCACCAATGCAAAGGGACAGTGTGGCAGTGATATGCTCTATAAAAGCATTGTGTTATTATTGATATAGTTGTGAATTAAATTTATGTGAGAACCAAAGTACATTAGAAATTGAATGCCTCCGTCACTGAGGGCTGAAAGCATTAGGTTTTCGGGTTGTCTGTCGATCTGTACGTCCGTCCGTCTGTCCCGCTATTCATTACTGTGGTTACTGTGATAACTTGAGAACTATTGAATGGATATTAACCAAAGTTGGATGGAGGATGTATGAGCAGCCATGGATAAAATGATTAGATTTGTTGTGAAAGAGGTCAAATTTCGAAGGTCATCGAGTTGTAAAAGTGCTAAATGAAATATCTTGTTAACGCAATAACTGGAAAAACATTGAAGCAATTCAAACCAAACTTAGAGGAAACATGCATGAGCATGCAGGGATGAACTGATTTAATCTTGGGTTTAAGAGGTCAAAGGTCACAGGTCATAAAAGTGTTACAAAGTCCAGAAAATATCTTATTACTGTGATAATTAAACAAAATTTGAACCAATGTTGACCAAACTGGGTTCAGTATGTAAAACCACTAAAGAAATTAAATGATAAGCATTTGGGTCTGTGAGGTCAGATATGTTGAAGGTCACAGGATCATTTATCAATGAATTTACATGTAGGCGAGGGATATTAGAGCGCAGTCTTATTTATCTTGTTTTTGTTTATTGTTTGTATGATATCAACAGTGTTTGGAATTATTTTTTAGAAGAGTAAATATGATGACGCTGTTGGCAAATGATTTGCACTACCAAAGAGTAGGAGGTGTTTTTAAATTGTGTATTATGTGTTTTTTTGCCTATACTTTCCCTTTTATAGTTTGAAACCAATGAAAGCTCAAGGACTTCCTATTTTAAATGTGTCCATTTATAGCCGGAACCAAACTAAAGTCATTCAATTCATGAAATGTTGTTCAAATGATGTTGTAGAATGCTTCCCCCTTTGTCATTATAGAAGAAGTACCATTTCTGTATATCACTGTTCATGTAGATAGAAGTAGTCTTGTTGTACAGTCTGTAATGAAATATTACCCAGTAGCTGATATACGTGTACATAAATAGTTTTAAATGAAATACACAGCATGAAAGTGATAGCATGCTTTTGCTCGTATATTGAAGATTTATATGATCATATTGCTACCATGAGAGCCAGGAAATTTTGTTGTCCACATAGTTAACCCCTTCTGTCTCTCACCAGACGATACGAGGGTTACATGTAGATATAGATGGGCAGGATGTACCTTAATGGAATTCTTGAATTCTGCCTATTGATATACATGTACACAGCTGCTTATGAAACTGTACATGTATTTTGTGAGAAACTATCATAAAGCAATTTTATACAACTCACTCCTAGATCCTAATCAAATGATTGGTCAGACGCAGTCATGTGTGATTAATTTACTGAGACCATCACACGTTTTCTCGTGAAATGAAATTTCAGATTTTTACATACCGGGAACTACTTTTTTGCCACACCAGAATTATTCACTGTAAATCAAGGGCTGGATTTCAAAATGTTTGAGGTAAAGTACATCAGAGATTTGCCCAGAAGTTTAAGTACATGATATCACACAATACATTAAGATATATTGTACAATCCAGCGCAGTACAACATCTGTGGCTTACACGAGCAGACAGAAATAAAATCATGTTTCTTATTCATATCATCACAATTCAACTCTCATGTCTAAACTATGGATCCGAACTAGGCTTTGTGGTAATATATCCTCAATTCTCAATAAAGCAACTACAGTATTTGACCATATTAGGGCAGCACTGGTCATGGGATATTTGGCAAAGACACTTCCGGTTTCCTTACAAATACAATAGGTCGAGGACTGGAAAGTCCGAGAAATTATAGTTTTCGAAATAATAAACTGCAAGTAACAGATTATAAAGGTGCCTACATGGATTTCATCAAATCATCAGGGAGTTCATGAAACATTAACAAAAGTTTAATGACATAAGGAATTAAGTTGACACTGCTTTACATTGTCGATGGAAGCCGGAAGGAACCTTGTCGTATTGTATCAGTGCATCTGCTGACTGGCGCAGTATCGGAGGAAGGTCGCCATCTACTGTCGAACATTGTATTTGCGGTAGGGTTATTTAGGGAAACATTCATACATTCTCTACCTCTTTTAATTCTGGACAACCAAAAGATACCTGTGAAATTTCTACCGTATCAAGCCAGTTATTTTGATAAAATACTCCTCTCAAATCTAATTGATAATTCCCAACACTTCAAACATTGTCACAGTACATTTAAAATCCAAAGGGGACTCTATTGAGGGGGGGGGGGGGGGTATGTAAATGGAGCATTTAGAAAATCAATCAATGCATTTTCTTAAAAGAATTGCCACCTATTTGTCATGGAAATTCATACTTGTAGATACATGGATGGACATGATATTGCGTCATTACTACGTGTACTTTCTTATCTACTCATCTTTTATTGTGATTTTTCTTGATGGATAAAGAGAGGGGAATTATGTATGATGTAAAATCAAGGCAACTGCGTTGGTTCTTCCATTGTTGGGGAAATACAATTTCCCACGTGGTGCTATTAAATACTTAAAATATAATTATGTGTATTTGATTGACCGACTGTACATCACCTATATGCAATTTATGTGAAGTACAATGTATATGTACATATAAAGGTTTACATTTTGTACAATGTTATATACCCCAGTAATGCATTTTAAGCACTGATGATGTCATTGGATATGTATACATATACCTGATAACTTTGTAGCACCTCTTAGATAGTATTCGATCACGATGCCTAGAATCACCATTACGTATGACCTCAGACAACCTCTGACCTCTGTTTTTATAGTTGCCACACTCATCAAAGGTCAAGTAAAATATGTACAGAGTTACCTCATTTTCCTACATAGTGAAGGAGTGCTATCCTTCTTGAAATAAAGAAGCAGATAAGAAATTTTGCACAAATTTCATTGTAGTGTTGTAATAAAGACTATTTCCAATAGTTTTTGCATGTATAATATTATAGTCTGTTTGAAGCCAAAATAGCCTTAACATGTATCATTTAACACAGGGTTGATGCCATTGTGGCTTCAGATAATATATTCAAGAAATGTAGACCTATATGTATCTCAATAACTAAAACTACTACAAACCATTGCTGTCTTTAGTTTTGTTCTGAGCCATTTCCGTCACTAGGTTGACAATTTAGTAGAAACCTCTTCCTTATATCAGAATGAGTGTCTTGTGATATTGTGTTTATTAACAACGACACTCTTTTAATGATGACAATGATGACTTTTTTATAACAATATTACTTGAACGTACACAATTCCGACTTTCATGTCTTTTGTCTGTTCTCTTTTAATACCTTACTCTTCTCATCTATTTCAAATGCGGAAACATACTTTGGAGGGTTTGTGATATTATTAAATCCCTCGATGCTATTGAATTTAAATCAAATTAAATCGTAATGTCAGGAAGCCAACTCATGCTGCATTCAAATTACATTACACATAATCTAGCGAGTGAGGCGAATCGGGAATATGTGGAATTCCATTTCCAAACTGAATTTCATATAAATGTAGTACAAAACCTACTTTTGTAGACAAATTGGCATTTTTCATTCAGTGAAAAGGCCGAAATACCTGTGAGAGTAAGCATGAACATATTTTTGGTGCAATATTTTTTTTATCTCACATTTTTTAGGAAGATTGACATTATTTGAATGTACAATCAATGAAGATAATGTGGAAACTCGATAACTTTCAAATCATATTCTTTAGAAATAGATCAGTTTTAAAGAAACAAATTTCTTTTCTGCTGTTTTTAGGTAGGTCTTGCTTTGATTGAATTCACGTACGAAATCTACTTTAGAGGGATTTCAATATCGTATTGTAATGCCTATATAAATCTTGTGTGGATTGTGTAGTAAGTCATCGACATGTTCATCCATTTCAATTGGTGAGGCACAAGGTGATTTTCCTTATTTTGATTTAAAAAAAAACCCTTTTCAGTCGAGTGTTTTTTATTTGATCATTTCGTGTGTTGCATTTGTGAAACAAAGTATGCTTTGATACTATTCTTATGGCATGAGAAATCGAGTTTGTAAATTTTTACCCCGTTTTGCAATTATGCCAAAAATACTTTGGCAACCTAATTTATTAGATGTAATGTACATGTATATCCATATTTTCAAAGTAGGACTATACATTTAGAATTGCCTAAATTCGACTGCTGTGTCCTCACATTGTTGCTGAAAAACTCCTTCAAATGAACTGTCGATTTGAAAATTATATCAATAAAGAGAAATATATTTTTTAAGATGATTATTATGTTTATTTAAAGAAAGACATATTCGTGTCAATCTATTACCACATATAGTAATTATCATAAATTTAAAATATGTCAGCTGTGAAGATGAAATCTTTCACGGATTAATCAGCCAATGGCTATGTAATCATAAACTGTTATTGTTAGTAACCTTTTATTTCAGGTAAGCAGATTTTGATGTTGAGTGTTTTGCATCATTCTGTTACTATGAAATTACCCAGAGTGTGTACTGTTTATATGTCCATTTCACTTGAAAATTTATTGTTATTTTGTATAGTAAAGTTGAGTTTATTTCCCGGTGTTTTAAATGTGTGCAACATTCGGTATATGAAATTATGCAATTCAAATGTATACATCGATACTTTTATATATATCTTAATATAGTGTTGAGTAAACAGATGACATCCATGTAGTAAGTAAATAAAAAGTATACCAGATTTCGATTAAAAATATTTTCTTTTTCACCAAGCTTATTTTGTGGATGGTTTGGAGGTAATTTTGAATCAAATAACTGACTAACCTTAATAATAATAATAAGAATAGTTGCAATTAATATAGCGCCTCTATAGCACTTTGAGATGCCACCCAAGCAGAGACAGTGTGAGTTTAATGAATGCGTATGGTTTTATAATAGATATGTCTTCAAAAACTGTTTGAATTGTTCTCCTGTTGGTGATGATTTGAATTGAGGAAGGAGCCTGTTCTAGAGCTTGGAAGCATCTAGTAAATCTAGAAGATTATTGACTGGTTGAATGAAGGTCACTGACGATGATAAACGATCGAATGCGCCGTAAATGAGAACGTCTCACGAGACACTGTCTGTTTTATTTGTCTCAGTCCGTCTTTCTTCTGTCCAGCGAACGAACCATACAAGTGGATACCGGTAGCCTGATGAAGCTTATCATACCTAAACATACATATACATGTATATTACATATTGAAGGATTAAGAGAGAGAGAGAGAGAGAGAGAGAGAAAGAAAGCAAGAAAGTGAGAGAGAGAGAGAGAGAGAGAGAGAGGGAATAAGGGGAGGGGATAGGTCTGCTTCAAGTACACACATTAATAAAGACACATACAATAGATTTAGGTAGAACAGTCTTTAATTAACCAACAAATGCCTTAGTACATATTTCAAGAGAAAAGTTGAAGAAAGGTGGTTAAAAGTAGCTTAATTAGATAAGGAATGTGAAGTAATAAATACATTTATTTATAGTATAGGACTAAGTAAAATAAGGAGTGAATACATTTCCTTTAGCAATAAGTGAAATAATTAAGAAAATATAGCCAATCAAACGAAAACAATCCCACCTCTCAACATGAAGGTCTCGTTCTTCAAAGGGGGCTACATCAGTCATGACCTAACCTGCTCTGTAGATACAGGAGTGAAGATCCACACTCAAGAGTAGTTGAATTCACTCGCAATAGAGTACTTTAATTTTCTACATTGGAGGAGATTCCTTTCTAATTCGAGTTAGATTCAACTCTTAACGAAGTGATCGCTAATATGAATCGTAAAATAATGCATTTCCACTCCTCTGCTTTAAATGGAGTAGTACCCTGATGACGGAAGCACAAAGAATATAGTTCTCCATTCCGTTTTATTATATATTGTGTGTCAAAAAAGAATACCGTACATGCATTTAGTCTTAGATATAAATGATGACTTATTGCACGATAGCTGTTATTTTACGTCAATCAGTCGGTTGAACAATAGTACGGTATGAAGAGATTGCCAATCCAAAAATCAGTGTAGGTTTTCAATTCATGTGGGAAAATGTTTAACCATGGCTACAAGTTAGGTAACATTAGCAAATAGTATGGAGATAAAAGCAGTTGATGAACAGATCAATAGCCAAAAATATGATGCTAAAGTTGTCAACTCTGGTACTGGAGGCACAGTAATACAAATTAAGGTTTCTCGACAACAATACTTCAATGTTGACTAAATGATAATGAAGTACAAACCAGTATTATAGTGAGAGCATGTTTAAGAAACGAGCTCAACGAGACATAATTATAAGAAAGATTTAATCACTAGAAGAATGGAAGACATCTTTGTTCTTGAATAATCTTAAAATAGGCTACATTACATGTATTTTAACATATTTATTTTCTTTTCGATTCCAATGAAAGTTGACGGAAAAAGCTAAACTTGACGTCAGATAATGTTCAGAAAAATAGACCCCATTATATTGTACCGAATTAAACACTAGCAAAAGCTGAACAATGTTACCTTCAATTTCAATTTCAATTTCTGAAAGATCATACATGCAACACGACGCAAAGACTTTCGAGAAGTCAACCTAGAGCGATTTCAATAGCCAAGTGCGTCACCTTAGAGTGTGCGAACATCACAATGACGTTATTAAAATATCTGAACGTGATCTCGAAAGGCGACATTGAGTTAATTTCCCGAAAGTCTTTGCGATCGAGATATACTTAACAGAAGCAAAACCGAACAAGAAAGAACAAAATTGTGACATTTATAGTCCTACGTACTGCTAATACCAACAAAAAGAGCAAATGAATTATTTTTCTTTTGTGATAGGGAGCAACAATAAAGAGATTCTGCCATTATTGAAATGGACGATGGAACAAAACGCAACTAAATACGTAAGTGAAACATAACGAATATTAAATGAAAGAAGAAAAATCTAAGTTTGAGGAGATCTGTCTAGAAATACATGGAATAGCATAGAACACATACTCATACAAGTGTATATGCATTCATTTTAGAATTTCTACTGCCAGCTAAAGGTACGAATCTATATTTCTGGTTTGCTATCACACAGAATCAAAGTTTTATGTGCACAAAATAATGAAACAAGCACATGTCACCGTCTTAAATTTGTCAAACTAGACTACAACATTACGAATATTAAATGCAAGAAGAAAAAAGAATTTAAAACTTAGTTTGATAAGATCTGTCTAGAAATATATGGGAAAGCATAGAACACATACTCATACAGGCGTCTATGCATTGATTTTAGGCTTCGTACTTCTAGCTAAAGGTATCTTTTATATTTATGTTTGGCTCTCACACAAACAAGGATTACCGGCAAAAAGAAGAAGAAACAATCATACATCTCAGATCACCAATAAGATATCCTTCATTAAGAGGCTGTATTAATTAAAACTCATTACAGTTATCTTGATGTTTGAATCAAAAGGTTTCCCCATTTCAGAGGTTTCTTTATCAACACAAGCTAAACAACGAATATTCAAAATGATTCCGTGCAAAGAGGAGCTATGGCACTTTAAAATTATACTTGTAAGTTTACTCAAATCGAAGGGATTTCTTCTTCTTCTTCTTCTTCTTGTTTTTTCAATCTCTCTTCATCCGTTATTAGTCCTGCTCAATAACGCCCACTCTGCGATAGCCAATCTCCTCGGGGCCAGGACGACGCATGCGCACCTTCATCAGCGCGTTGACGACAGTAAGAGCGATAAGAACACAGAGGGCGCTCACACCAACGATCATCAAAGGGTCATGAGATTCGGGTCCTGGAGAGTGAACGAAAAATTAACAGGATATTAATGACAACAAAATCAAGGATAATAATAATGATAACAATAATAGCCCTAATACTAACAATATAAATATACTGGGACATATACCTACATTTATACTACGCAAACATCGCACCGAAAAATGTTGAACTTTAACATGCTCTATGGTACATTCTTAAGCATTTCTGAATGGATAAACTGAACATGGATGTGATTCTTTTTTAAAGATAAAGGGAAAGGGGGGGGGAATGTGCGCCCCACAACCCCTGGATCCGCCCCTGGAAGTGGTGGGTCCGCACTAGTCGACCTCAACCATGGACTATAGGTCCATGCCTCAACCCACCTTCCTCATCTTAACTGCGCGAAATCTATTCTCGATTGTAAACAAACAACCCTCGTGGGAGTTCGCAGATACCCCGAATGCCAAGTGAAAACATCCGCACGGTCAACTTACGCTTCCCTCTTGTCGTGTTAGCACGCCACTTTCTGGATAAATCCAAGAGTAAATCGGTCGACGTTAAGGTCGGCGTAACAAACACGGTTACCGCTTAAACGGTCACTACGCCGATCTTTAGGCCGAATTCACCATATTTATGCCGACTAGCTCTAAACACGACCCGTACGCCGATCAAAATCGCCATCGTGTGAACACGGCTATACAGGGCTCAAATTAATTTTTTTGTCCATGGGGGCTCTTCCAAAGAAAAAAGAGCCCACGTGGGCCTTCTCACGGGGGCTCTTTTAGTGCTGACGGGGGCTCTTATTTTATTACAAATTTCCATTGAATTTGTACCCAAGAAACTCCTTGGTATTTTATCATTATCATTTATTTAAGTCTTCATTTTCCCTGTTAGAAATTTGCTTGTTACATTGCTGTTATTGACTTATATCCCGTGATGACATTCTTTCCATTTCTTCCCGTTCTGCACCTAATTTCCTCCTCATTATTCAGAGCAACCTTATTTACATTCTTTCGTTACTTTTATTCTTTACCATATCCTTCCAAAACACAGGGGCGGATCTATCTTTTTGCTAAGGGTGGGGGGGGGGGGGGGTAACCCAAATACGATTTGGATCATCGTCCACCAGCCGCGAGTCGATTTTTGTTGTTGCTATTTTGAACCCCCGTAAGTGATGTTTTCCTGGTATCTGCTAACATGCGGAGCATCGTCCACGAGCCGCAAAGCGGCGAGGCGATTTTGGGGTGCTTTTTTGAACCCCTGTTAGTGATGTTTTTCTGGCATCTACTAATACTGTATAGGTCTGGACACATGATAGCATTTTTCTATGCACATCACATTTTCACTTGGCAGCCCAAGGGGGGAGGGGGGGGGGGGGGGTTAAACCCCCTTAACCGCCTAGATCCACCCCGCAAAATCTTCTTCTTCTTCTCAATATTGATTTACTGGTCGAGTTACATTATTTGCTGGTCTTTTAGAATCACCAGATTTCAGAGGATTCACACTTTTCACAACGAAAAACTTCTCCATGTTTCAGTCTTTGCGCGATCGTCTCCAGCTCCAGCAGATATTGGGCTTCAGCGTGCACACCGTTACTACCGTGGCAGTATAGCCACTGCTGATGGCCGCACTAGCTGCATGCACTGCGAGCTTCAGTTGTATGTATCGGTAATACTCATAGAGATGGGAGAGAAAGCGCCATCTAAGTTCCATTTCATTGGTTTAAGGTTTGAAAATTGATACTCAATCACTATTAACATGACTGACAAAGAAAGCCGACAAAATATACAGTTCCTCAGGTAGACAAAGGAACATCCCTTCACTGCTATTATGTAAAAATGCGTAGAACAGGTGTCACATGCATATTCACCTTTTTACATAATCAGTGAAGGGATGTTCCTTTGTCTACCTGAGGAACTGTATATTTTGTCCGCTTTCTTTGTCTGTCATGTTCATAGTGAATATTGGGTTAAAGTTATATCAGAAAAGATAATCTTTATTTTATAATCCCACGGGGGCGATTTTTAATTTTACATTCGCCCCCGTGAGCAACCTGACAGGTGCGATTATGGAGCTCACGGGGGCGAATCGCCCACCGCCCCCGTGTATTTTGAGCGCTGCGGCTATAGATGTGCGTTACAGGTGAATAGGCACCTTTTGTAATATAATCAAAATTAAAGCACAAATCTTTTCAAATATCCTCAATACAAATTATTTTTTGAAACAAATAGTAGCATTTCAATAGTTATAATGCGAATTGCATACATTCTGTGTTGTTAGATAGGACAAACCATGTTTGTCCTACCTAGCAACAATTCTATTACGAAAATGATCTTTTCGTACACGAAGTATACACGATCAATTATATCCCTCATAATTTGTCAGATGACCCGTGGTAAATTATGAATTGAAGGAGGCGGTCGATAACTGAATCAGAGGATATATACGGATAAGATTGAAATAGACAAACATAATAACACAAATCCAAACATTCGACCGAAATCCTGGGTCGACTGATCATGTCGAAAGTAATCATTGAACCTTTGCTACACATACCACTCAGCGCGCGGCTTGGCGTGCAGAAAACTTGACTCGTTGTAAGCTGCTTGCATTAGCCGTGTTCACACAATGGTAATTTTGGTGGGCGTTAAGGTCGTGTTTAGTGTAAGTCGGCGTAAGTATGGTAAGGTCGGCGTATAGGGAACGATAGTCGTGTAACCTACGCCGACCTTTACGCCGACTTGTTTTTCTCCTTTATTTCTCCAGGAGTAACACGATAATACGACTAAAATGTAGCGTAAGTTGACCGTGTGGATGCTCTAACTTGGCACTCGGAGTATCTGTGACCTTTCAAAAGGGTTGTTGGTTTACAATCGAAAATGAAAATTAGATTCCGCGCAGTTTAGATGCGGAAGCTGGGTTGAGGTCGACTACTGCGGACGGAAGATACGCTGAGTAAGACTGCGTCGGTGAAAGGTCGTGTCAACTTAATCGTGGCAAGTTGGTGCGAGTAATGGACAACTATTGGTTAAGGTCAAATATGTTTGGAATATTTATTGCCGCAGGGAAAAAACTAGTCGAAGTCCCTTGTTGGACATGGCTATTGTCTTGTATTGTTCGTTGCTTAATGTGACATGAATTCCTTTGTATTATTCGGTAATATCGAATGTCGCCTTATTATAATGCACCATGAACAAACAGGACATTATTCTTGTCAACATTATTTACTCTACGGACACTACTCACCGTCATCAACGCTATCAAGCAACATAGCCCTTTGGGTGCGCGAGCATCGGAGAGTGGTCCGCTCGTGATGGTGTGGGGTTTGGATCGGGAGCCTGTTGGCTGCAGACTACGACGAGATCGTGCTAGGCATCCCTGAGCGCAGCGAGAGCCCGAGTCGTTGTTGTCACAGATCAGGATTGAGCAGTGGACGTAAACCTGTTTTGGAAGAGGACGGAGTTAGTTAAATGGCGAAAAAAAAATTGTCGTAAATTATAACAAAGTCCCACATTTCGAATGTAATGCCAACTGCACGCTACACAGTCTGACTACGATACAATCCCGGCCCATCCCCCACTCGGTGTTATTTAGGGTACGCATATGCATGTTCCCTCCTTTTGAAAACACCCCCCCCCCCCCTAAGTCTGGTGTGTAAAGTCAATACGGGCCGGATTTTTGTGTTCTACGAGCCGGACTTTGGTGCGTGAAAAGTACCCCTTTACCGGTACATTTTGGGAACACGCATGGTATCCCTCCGTTCACGGAGTGGGGGGGGGGGGGGGGGGGGGGATACAATTCGGATTCAGTAATCGAAAAATCATTGATTTGAATTTTCATGTAAATCATTTCTCGTTTATATGATCGGAATAGTTATATGATTAATAAAATCTAAATTTCAAAAGATGCAAAGCCTTCTTGGAAAGAGACCAGCTAAATCGACTCAGTATTGTAGTGACGTCAGTAGTGCGATTGTCTAAATACACTAAAATTCCGATTTGTTAGTATTCTAATCATTATTTAGAACCTAAATCAGGAAGATGGTGTTTAATTATATTGCATTTCTTTGAAAATCAGATCACAGGAGGATCTTATAAATTTACAGTGGTTTTGGGATTTTTTTGTTGTCATTTTTTTTTTTTTTCTTCATAAGACTAGGATGATCCTATAGTGTGAAGTGGTTCTAAGGTTTGCATAACGTCTATAATCCCTATCATGCAGTAGACCTACTCAACCGAAAGCTTCATACCTTTTTCACACCGACAAGACCGACGCTGGACCGACTACAGACCGAACAAAACTAATAAAAAATGTTCAAGAATCAGCGGTTTTGGAGTCGGTCTAAATTCGGTTTGTCCGTGTGACTGAAGTATCAGCCTCTTGTATGGGATGTTGTTCCGCTAGAGACATGCAATATATATACAGGTCCCTGGTCACATTGAGCTTCGTCTTGCTCTAATGATTGCCTCGGTCTACGTGTATGGGGACGGATGATAAATGTAGTTTTCTTAGAGGATTCCTCATACCATCCAGACGGTTCTTATTTCATTGAGGAAAAAGCTTACTTATAAGAACCACCCGTATGTTGTGCTGCGTGATTTTCAATTGCGGTTGGTCCATCATTGAGACTTTCAATGTCTACGCCGGAAAAGCCGAGGAAAAAATCACCAAGAATTAGTTTCTAACAAAATATAGGATGATCATATCTAATGTCAATACGAATCCATCAACTAGATCTTTATCACCTTGATCAAGAGGAAATTTAGGGATTTTGTTTGGTACCAACGATTTCGCCCCGGCCCCCCCACTCAGTGTAATTTAGGGTACGCGTATGCTCGTTCCCTCTTTTTGAAAGCACCCCTATCTGAGGACTGCCGACATTTCCGAACCCCCCTTTCGCGGGCTTTTCGCGGGCTTTTCTTGCCTTGGAGACCCCCCTAAATACGGAAAAATGCTCAATGTACCCCCCTAAATTCGGAATAATTTCTCAGGAGTCCAAAGAGATGAGAGAAAAAAAAGAAAAACACCCCCTTTTTAAAGAAATCTCCGGGTGAAAAGTCAAATACACCCTTTTTTTTTACAATTCTCGGGCCGGACTTTGTCGCACGAAAAGTACCCTTTACCGGACATTTTGGTAACACGCATGCGGTCATTCCGACCCCGGAGTGGGGGGGGGGGGGGTGGGGGGGGGGGGGCCGGGGGATTTCGCTTGTATATGAAATCAATGAGAACGCGCTCTTGCATATGGTCAGAAGCCGCTATGTCACTGTGCGAATGGTAGCCCCACCCAAGCACTAAATCCACACAAACTTGATCGAAATGTGGTTACCGTAACCATGATAACCCTAGTAGTAGTCCCCCCCCCCCATAGTCTCCGAGTTAATAACACAGATAAACACATGCCAGTGAAAAACCTATTTCCAAATGCACTTTTAATACTTTATTTCGATATCTTAATCAAGATACGAAAGGAATTTTAGCATGCAATGCTAATTCGAGTCAATATTTGTTTGCACTGTAATCTTGCATTCAGAAATTTTGTGATGACTCTCACAACTGGCATGTGAAAGACTGCGCCAGTTGCTGACGCATTCCTACGTTAGTAGATCTCAGAGTAAAGCCCCAGCTGCGTATGAGGTGTCACTTCGATTGCGTTATTACCTGCGCTTCTGCGCTAATTAATTGAGCCTGCGATTAAGTCAAGTAGCCCATGCTTCCGTTTGCACTCACTGTCGCATCGTTCGGAGCAACTTTATAGAACCCCACCAGACATCCGTAGGTTACCTAACGCTCCATAAATGAAGCTAAATCTGAAGACTTGAAGTTTCCTAAGTAACGCTAAACCTAATCCTAACCCTAACCCTAGGTCTTCAACGTTTATGAACATAAACCCTATTGGTGGGGGTATCCCACATGCCGCATCAGAGACCGCACTAATCACTAACGCAGTACTACGTCAATAAATGACGCATCGGCAGTAACGGAGACGAGAGGTACAAAGGGCCATTGTAGACACTCACGTTGTCGTAATCGCCAATGAAGGTGAAAGCATCGATACTGAATCCCTTGAAAGTTGGAGAGGCCCAATTGAAGATGACTGTTGTGCTGTCCACGGCACATCTACAAAACACAAATACATTTATCAAAAATAACTTGGCTTTCATGATGAATTACGTCGTGCCTTTATTAAGCTTTAGGGTAATGCAGGATCGGACTAGGACTGAAATTCGGTTGACAATTTCGATGCGACGTGCCCAATCGACCTCTAGGATACATATCAACCGGCCATCAGAGCACAACTCGACAGGGCTTCATATATCATATCAGGCGACCTGTAGTGGGAAACTTCTAAGACCCCCATAGCCAGTCCACCTCTTTGGAATGACACAGTCGATGTCATTAAATGAGAAGAGGTGCACTGCTCTTACTTGGTGGATGAAATGTAAGAATATGCGACCCTCCCCCCCCCCCCCAAAAAAAAAGAAGAAATCATTGACAACAGGAAAAAGAGAAAACCCGAGTCCAAAGAAAATGAGGAAGCTAAGCCTCAATCGGTATATTCCACTAAAGAATCAACAGGATCAGATTAAAACAGAGTAAGCAAAGGTAGAACAAAAATAATCCACCCATTCTCGATGATATCATAGCGGTGATCGTCTCGTGGGTCCGGCGAGCTCGTTGCCCAGCACGACTCGATGAGAAGCGTTAGGTTCGTGACGGACGTCAGGCGGATGCCGAAGTATAGCGGTGTACCGAGCGTAACTTCGCCGAATCGTTGGCAGGTTGGTAGAAGCCTGGGCTTGTATACCGGTCAAGGTTTAGCGAGAAATCACCGTACCCTACCTAGATGGTGAGTAAACATTGAGAGAGATATATTTCAAATTATACGTATACAAATTGCACCGACCCATTTTTTTGTGTGGCTAAACTGGGGGGGGGGGGGGGGTGGCAAAAGGGCAAATATTACCTGATCGAACCAAATTCAATATCTTTTCCTTTAAGTGGCACTGTGGTGCATTCTAACAGCAAACGCGATACATGAAATCGCATCTTTAATTCATACCCTATCATAACATGATAGAAAAGTTGGGGTAACCAGGTATTCTGAAGAGTTATAGGGAATTTAACATAGCTACTAGTTTTTTTTACCGCCACCGCAAT